>JAFIDM010055338.1:28424-39267 GCA_023159025.1 Thereuonema tuberculata | reverse complement strand
GTAATTTTTAATATGTATAAATGTTTTAATTATATTTGTGTGTTGGCCTTAATGACTTATTATAATCTTTTTACACACATTAAATATTTATTTGTTATACAGTGCAACTTGGATAATTCGAAGCTGAAGGGACCACTACAAAACTTCGAATTATCCAAGTTTTCGAATTAAACAAGTTACATCTTTTAACTTTAATTTCACGTCCATTGAATGCTTGAAAAGATTATTCTGTCAATAAGTAAATATTTATTCAGAAAGATCATGGTATGAAAGACTTAAACACTATATGTATGTATTATGTTAAAAAAAATAAGATTTATATTACGTAGGCTACAGTACATATTACATTCAATACAGAAAATTATAGTTTTTTAAAAAATTGTGCAATGTTTTTGTAAAATTCAGTCGCTTAAGGTTAGCAAAATCATCAAGCATGTTTAGTGAACGGAAAACAGCTTCACTTATGTTGGTTTGTCCTTCAATGTACCGACAAAATTCGGCGCTATCCCCTACTCGTTGGCGATTTGGCATTTCTTCACACCCTTTTCCACCTCGCAAATGACGGCGACCTTTTCAGCGAACGTTAAATTCTTGTACACGCGTGGTTTACTGAAAGACATGGTGACACTGACAGCAGGAAGCTCGAATGGCGTTTGAAGTGTCACGTGTCGAACGGTGGCGGGAAGGGGATTTCAGTTGTCACGTGTCGAATTTCTTAACGATGAAACGCCGAAAAGTCGTTATGGTTCGAAATTTTTTATAAAAACTTCGAATTAAGGAAGTTGAACTTCGAATTATCCACGATTTTTTAACATTCATTTAATAAGAAATTCAAGGGATCAAGAGAAATCTTCGAATTAACCACGATTTCGAATTAAAGACGTTCGAATTATCCAAGTTGCACTGTAATATGTATTAAATTCATTTGTTAACTTTTTTAAACATAAATTGATAAATAACTGAAAGAAACTAATTCAAAAACTTTTTTAAGTTAGAAATGAAAAATTTCTTTGTAGCTTTGCTGTTGATTGCTTTTGTTTTTTGTAACTGATAAGCATTGATGCACTGGAGGAAGGAGTCGTGGGAGTTAAAATCCCTCCATTGCGTCCGAAAATAGAAGAAATCTGGTAATTTTGAACCTATTTTTTTGGTTGGAAAGTGTATTGCTCTCTTTGTAATCCCAACTCCAACCAGAAAAAAAGGATACATGTTTTTTTTGTTTTGGTTGAATGGTTAAGACATCAAAACCCCTCCCATTACAAATTCCTGGAAATGACTGCCGAGTAGAAATAATGGATTCAGAGAATTTCACTGTTTTAGTTGGCATTCCTAAAGAAAATGAAGATATTTTCCTCCTCCCATGCTTTTGAATTGTCAAATGGTTGTCCTGAGAATTGGCATATACATTTACAGTTCGGTAAAAATATCCCCACCTACAATTTTACTAAACGTATGCCAAAACAACAACAAAGAGGCTATATTTCATTGGTTTATTGAACTTTTTGTTTTTTTCGTGAAATTAAGTTGTACAGAACATATTACATCAAAATCAACTTGCCTTAATATTTTGTGTGTCCACCTCACGCCTTTTGAAGGGCTTGAACTCGATGTGTCCTTGACTCGACAGGTTTTTCACATGTACCAGGTTCGATTTCATGGTACCACATGTGAATAATTTCCTCAATTAACTCTGCTTTACTGGTACAACAATATTTACTTATTTTTTTATACATTAAATTTCTTTTCATCCGAGAAAATCACTCTCTTCTAGTCCTCGGATGTCCAGTGTTGATACAGGTCAATCTTTTTCTTTCTTCAACATTCTTTTTTGTTAGGAGGGCTTTCTTTGCAGGTTTTTTCTTCTTAAGTTTGAGATCAGAAAGGTATCTTAGCACTGTTTGATGGGAAATTCAGGTCTCAAACTCCTGCTCAATCTTAAAAGCAATCTGCCTTGAACTCAGATTTCTGTCTTGCTTTGCCATCATTTTCATTGCCTGCAAAATCTGGGACTGGAGATTTTCTTCCGACTTTCCAGTTTCAGCTTGTTTCTTTAATATATTTCCCACAGTTTTGTGGTCAATTGATAATTTCCTAGCAACTTTCTTATTCGAGATTCATTCATCTTTGAGTCCCAAAATCATTCCTTGCTTCCTTCAAGAAATGTCTTTTCTCTTTCCCATGATCTGTAAAACCACTTCAAAAGTTCATAAATATGTTAATCTACTGCAGTTTGCATCAAAGTTCAAGTGCTGAAGCAAGAAAGGTCAATAATTAATTAATGAACTTAACATAAGCTAAAATTGAGTCAAAACGCTTACTGGGGATATTTTTTTGGACCGAACTGTAATGGCATGTGACAATCCAATTTTTCATGTAAGTATCTTTTGTTTGCGAAAATGCAAAGATTCCCAAAGATACATAAAAAAATGAAACAATAGATTTCTATTGATGCCTTACAGGGCAAATTATATCCTTAGTAATCCAGTGAATGTGATGCAATTAATTAATCTGAATACAATTTAGGGAACTTAAATATGTTAATCTCTAAATTAATTTTTAAAAATTAACACATTCAAGCATGCTGTTACTGTACAGCAGGTATTATAATTTAAAAACACATTTTTCGTTTTTTTGCAAAAATTAAATAAACTACAATAAAAAATTTCGAAAAAAAATTAAGCACTATTATGCTTTTCTTAATTTATATTTCTATTACAACAGAAATATCAAATTCTAAAACAAAACTTTATACAGTAATTAAAAGCCAGCTACAAAACCGTCATTAAATAATCATGTATTTCGTTAAAAGCTTATTTGAAACTACGAGTATTTGCTAGTCGTATATTATGACGGATAGAAAATTAAAATGAATGCATTGCAAGAAACAAACGAACTTGTTTATTGGAAGGCTATTAATAATTGGTACATATCAGGAACAGCTGTAATAATTATTAATTTTTTAATGATAATAAGTATGGGAAAAACGTGAGATTTATGTTCAATTGAGAAATGAACTCGTGGAGGCAGCTAGAAAAAGTGCCAGCGAATTTTGCGACCACAAACAATTTAAAGAAATTTGAATCAACTTATACTAAACAAATTTGAAACAAAATTAAACCTTCGATTTTACAAACTTAAATTAGCAAATTACCAGCGTTCTATTATAAGCAAAAATAGTCAAATTACATGAGCAGAAAAAGTTTATGAGGAAACGTAGAGTAGGCCAAAATTAAGACGAATATTTTCTTGGCATTTGTTTTTGGTTGATTAATCACGACAGGAATTTTTGAGATAAAACTAGGGTGACCAGATTTTTACATTGGCAAAGCGGGACACCATTGACCGGGGAAGGGGGGGGGGGGACCGGAAAGAAAAAAAAAACGGAATCTCCAGTTCGACAACCAAAAAAAAACAACGGAATCTCAGGTTCAACAACCCCCCCCCAAAAAAAAACGGAGTCTACAGGTTCAACAACCAACAAAAAACAACGGAATCTCCAGGTTCAACAACCAAAAATAAAAAACAACAACGGAATCTCCAGGTTCAACAACCAAAAAAATAAAAAAAAAAGGAATCTCCAGCTCGACAATCAAACAAAAAAAGGAATTCAATAACCTAAAAATTCAATAACCTGCCGCGGGACGCGGGACAAATTGTTAAAAATCGGGACTGTCCCGCCAAAATCGGGACGTCTGGTCACCCTAATAAAACCTCAAAATTCTCTGCCAGCGATCAGAAAACCTGTGAAATGAACATTACAGCATCTAGATTTTCTTTTTTCTTTCAAAGTTCCAAAATTCACTCCCAACCCCAACACCAGAAAAAGTGTTAAGAACAAAACAAAACCGCGCTTGCCAATCAAAGCATTGGATTTTCGTTTATATCCAAAAACTCACTTTTCGTTTTCTGTAAATTATCGCATCACCATTGAGCTTTGGATTAGAAAGATTGGAGAATTCTGATTGGTTAACCATTGCAACCCTGCGAATGAATAGAATGAACTGGGTACAGAATTAACCTTAACACGGTGATTCGATTATTTACAGAAAACGGAAAGCAATGTTGAGCAAGGTTTTTTTTTATGTGTGTGCGGTTAGCCGCAGAAGTAATAATGATATTTCTTTTTTATTTTTTGGTGATAGTTTGAATTTTAGATTTTCCAAAATTCAATTTTTGAAGGTAAATTAGAAAGTTTTTTTTTAAGCTTCGATAGAAATATTTCAGGTTTTACCTCGAGATGAGAAATCACTTCATGAATATTGTGTACGACACAATTTTTGATGTGTTCTACCTTTCTTCGTAGATTTATTTTTCTGCTCATTTAAAATTGAACTTTTTTATTATAATAATAGACAAGGATAGTTCCTTTGATGGAACATTGTAAATTTGCTTCACTTCAGATATACAGTTTTATATTTTAAAAAAAAGCTCGTGCAGTTCTCCGCGTCTATCATCAATTACTTAAGAGTGCAGAGTTCTTTGTGCTTTCGAACTGTTGAGTAAGAGATATTAAGGAGATTATTTGAAACCATCAGCGAAACTATTGATATGGCTTCGAAAAAAATTAAGAAATCATTTAAATGCGGTTTTGTGAGAAAAGCTTTGCTCGAAGAGGAACTTTAAAACTCCATATCCGATCACATTCTGGTAAAATGCTATTTAAATGTGAGATTTGCGATAAAAGCTTTGTCGAAGCAGGCAAGTTAACAAGACATATTAGATCACATACAGGCGAGAAACCGTTTAAATGCCTAATTTGTGGAAAAACGTTTTTCAAACAAAGCAAATTAACTGTTCACATTAGATCACATACAGGAGAAAAGCCATTTAATTGTGAGTTTTGTGATAAAAGCTTTGTCGAAGCAGGCAAGTTGACAAGACACATTAGATCACATACTGGTGAAAAGCCATTTAAATGTCAGTTTTGTGGAAAATGCTTTTCTCAAACTTCAAAATTAACTGTTCACATTAGATCACACACGGGGGAGAAACCACTTAGATGCAAGCTTTGTGAGAAAAGCTTTGCCGATGGAAGCAATTTGACAAGACACATTAGATTGCACACAAGTAAAAAATTATTTAAATGTGAGTTTTGTGAGAAAAGCTTTCCACAAGCAGGCAGTTTAACAAGACACATTAGATCACATACAGGTGAAAAGCCATTTAAATGTGAGATTTGTGAAAAATGTTTTTCTGAACACGGAACTTTAAAACTCCACATTAGATCACATACAGGTGAGAAACCGTTTAATTGCAAGTTTTGTGAGAAAAGCTTTGCCAATGCAAGTAATTTAACAAGACACAGTAGGTTGCATACAGGTGAAAAGTTATTTAAATGCAATTTCTGTGAGAAAAGCTTTGCCGATGCAGGTAATTTAGCAAGACACATTAGGTCACATTTAGATGAAAAGCCATTTAAATGTGAGGTTTGTAAAAAATCTTTTTCTGAACAAGGGACATTAAAAGTCCACATTAGATCACATTTCAGATGCGAAAGTATTTTGTGTGTGAGGGGTTTTGGCAAGGATAAGTGATGAAGTAATTGCTGCGGCAACACACAATTAGTTTGAGACCAATCCACTCTGGGAATGGGTAACTTTGGTTTATTAATAACATGATCAAAAAGGTAATAAATACCTTTTTTAACAAGAAAACAAAATGATTAACAACAAAAAAGAGAAAAATCAAAGGATAGGTTTAACGTGTACTGTAGAGTATTGATGACATAAATAGAGCCGTACACCTGTTTAATACTAAGAAATTTAATCAAACTTATAAATACATAAATCACAACGGTTTCGCAAGCGAGAGCTAGCTTTTTCAAGTGGAAGAAACGGTTACAGAACAGTCGAATTTAACGGAATTACAACAGCAAGCCTTGCATTCTGGGATCGCGCCATCTCGTGGCTGAAATTTGCGTAACAGGAAACCACTCATTGTTGCGTCAGGGAAAAGAGAAAAGTCAAGATTTTGTATAAAGATATGTCGACCTACGGCTGGGTGTTCGTTAGATCAATTTGTATTAATCAGTGTTAAATTGGGCCAATTCATCAAATTCTAAAATTCATAACCAAGAGGGGAAGGTAAGAAAATAAAATAATGTGTTCTTTTGATGGTAAAAGGAAGAGGATTAACGTAATTCAGTTACCAATCTTAATAAAAAAAACAACAACCAAGAATTGCAAATAACTCTGGTTATTCTATATTTTGAATAGGAATATCTGTAATAACTCCAGTTTGAATTGTAAATCACCAAATCCAACTGGATTCCAATTGTACTTGATGACGTATTTCTAGAGTATGACTTGACTTACAAATCTTTATTGATTGCATATAATCATGATGTATTTTATTTTTTCTATCCATTGACTATGACACAAGCTTGCTGTGGTTATTAATTTGGATAAAAGTTCCCTTTTTCTTATTTCTATCTTAAAATTTCCCTTTTTTCAATGTTATTGGAATCAATGTTCCGTCGATTTTACTTTTTGTGGTCAGTCTCCTACTATTTGAGAAAATAAGGCAAAAAACGCCTGTATAATAATTTTGTACTTACCAGTCGCCCTATACAATAATTTTGTACTTACCAGTTGCCCTATACACTAGCTTTGTACTTACCAGTCGCCCTATACACCAGTTTTATACTCACCAGTCGCCCTATATACTAGTTTTGTACTTACCAGTCCCCATACTTACTGTATAAGGGTCATTTTCACAAAAAGGGTCAAATAAAGGTAAAGACAGAATTTGAAAAAAACATATGTTGTAATCTTCAGCTTAAGAACACAAAAAAGCATGATTTATATGACTAATGGCCGGTTGCACCATTGAAGTTGAGTAGCTGAACCACGTTCAAACTGCTAGATGAACGGAGATCAATCTTAAACCTATTGCGCCAACAACGTTTAGTGATGATCTCGGTTCAAAAGCGTCGTCAAGTTGATCTGTTGAATTCGGCCGTTCAGGGTGCTGAACTCGGTTCAAAACCGCTGTTCGGCGTTCGGCCATTACTGATATTCGCTTGCGAATTGAGACCAAAGCATGTTTTCTCTCAACTATCAGAAATAACTTTTAAAAATGACAACTTTACATTTATTTAATTCGTTGGACAGTGACTGTGAAGAGGAATTTCAGTTGTTAATAGAGTTGCATCATTTATAACCAAAAGGCAGACTATTTCGCGATCAGTATATATTAGGGTAATCGTGGAGTTTAGCGTCCCAATTAAATAACAATAAAAAACCTACAACAGTAAATGACACAGTCGTAAAATGTGAAATTTCACCCAAGTCTGCACGGATACCTAAGTGTCCCACCCCCCATCGACACCGGGCTTTTTTTCTCGGGCACCGAAGTTTGCTGCTGTTGGTCCCATCTCTGCCGCCTACGGATCGCCCAGACCCGGCAGGAGACCGGCGCAGAACGCCGGACTCCAGAACGCGGTGGCACGAAAACAGAGTTTACGAGGGTCCGTTCTCTGTCGGGGGTGGCCAGCCACCCACCAAAGTGTGATGAATTTTCACATTTTATGACTGTGTGTTATTTACTGTTGTAGGTTTTTTATTGTTATTTAATTTGGGATGCTAAACTTCACGATTACCCTAATATATACTGATCGCGAAATAGTCTGCCTTTTGGTTATAAATGATGCAACTCTGTTAACAACTGAAATTCCTCTTCACAGTCTTCACGAATCTTGTAACCAATCAGGAATCAGCTTTGAACGCATGACATACTTCCGCCGCCATGAATGCAGATCACAGAACCTCGGTTCAGTTGTGCCTGTTGTAACTTGGTGAACAAGGCTGAACTTCGATTTGAGGTTCAAGCAGAACTGGAAACCGTAGTTAAACGCTACTTTGGTGCAACCGGGCATAAGTATCGTCATGCACAAGGCTATGCTGGATGTTTATTATTTTAGACCAAATAAAATAATGAATTTAAACTGACTTGTCTTTGCCGTTACCTTATTAACAGGAAAGATAGCAGCAACGTTTATTTCACGATTTTATTAAAAAGAAACAGCAGTTATACAAGAAGACCTTAAGTCGTAATATCACGAATATTGTTAAGAGTTATTGTTAAAGAGTGCGTCTTCTGTTTTTGTATCAGCGTCCAAACAACTCAAGTAAATAGATCTGTACAAATAATGGACAACACACAAAAAAAAACTGAAATATTCTTGATGGAAAACCATAATTTTATTTCTGTTTCTGTTTATAATTTTGATATAAACTGAGGTAACATTATAACAAAGTTATACGATCAGTTAATACGAATTTCTCTTTACCGATATAAGTCCGTGCTACGGTAAAGAAACACTACATTGTTTTAACAGATATTTACATGAAGCATATGGCCCCACCCTAGGTAAAGACAAATCTATGCTGTATTACTATAACTTAAGCTGTAGTTTCACTTAAAACTATCCTCAGAGTTTGCTCTAAAGCATTAACAGTAAAGACTATCTATTAGTGTGACATCCAGACACGAAAACTTACTTGTTGGAAAGTTGGTTTTGCGTCAGGTTGGAAAAACAAGCCAAAATGGATGACAGCTGCAAGGGCTTCTGGATAGTAGTGGTGCCACCTAACTACAATCTCCATATTCTTAATAAATTTACATCACATTTCTGCGTAACGGTAAAGACATCGGAAAACCAAAATTGTGAACAACCCTTATTTTGAAACTATTTCTATTTAATTTTGTTGCATAGTGGTTCGGGAGTAATAAAATCAATCCTTGAACATAATTGACCTCAAACTATCCCTAAGATTCTTTTTTAACTTTATTTGCTTTGGTGTTGCATTGTGTTGAAATTCCAATTTTTAAAAAGACACTTAACGGAGTGGACATTTTTTATACATAACATTTTTTCCCATTGTTATTACTCTCTAAAAAAGTAAAACAATGTTCCCCATTTTTTCATTTTATAACAATGCTTAACTGGAAACTTCATTCTTGGCACCAAGGATACTGATTTCAGTGTTATTTACTTGACAATGTCTTTACTGTTATTTGACCCTTTTTGTGAAAATGACCCATAATAGTTTTGTACTTACCAGTCTCCCTATATACTAGTTTTGTACTTACTCCTACTATTCTTATGGGATACTTACCTGTTCATAAGTTAATTACTATCAGGTGTTGATAAATTGATCTATATATGTGGTGAGTAAGTCTTGGGCTGGATCTTCTCACTGGCACTGGAAGTAATCTGTTTCCAAGTCCAGTTGTGTGTCAGAAGAGAGGATTCCAAAACCTCTTATTTAAAGGGTTCCTAAACCTCAAAATTTTGTAGGCTGATTTCCATACTCTAATGAGTCTGAACTGATTAAAAGAAAAGAAGTCAGGTGGCAGAGGTTAATTGCCAGGTCTTGGCCAGTGACCTAAGTCTTTGTGTTCATGAAGGGTAAGCACTGGGATTCCCCCCATTTATAAAGGAAACAAGGAAGAAGGAAAGAAAGAAAAAAAAAAAACATTCTCCCTCGTAGTAATATTTTATACAACAACTCTTACATAAAGGGTCCCCAAGCCTCAAATTTATTTAAAATGTATACACTCAACCCCCAAAGCAGAATATCGAGCGACGGGGCGACAATGTCGCAGAACGAAAGTGAGGGCTGCAGAAAAATATCGTATAAAACAGGGTTTTTTTTTTTTTTGGTTGTCGATTTGAAGGTTCGTTTTTTTTTTTTTCTGCAGAAAGTTTTTCATCTTAGCATTAATCGTCACAGAAAGATAAAAAACATTCTGCTTTCGGGCACTCAAAGTTCCCACTCGAAAAGCATAGCGTTATCCTATGCAGAAATATACGAGTTTAAAGTCATTTCATCAATCTATATTAGTAAAATCTTTTATTTCTCTGTCTGTCTGTGTGTCTGTCTGTCCGGCACGATTTCCTGAGTGAATGGAAAATAGAAATAATTTTTACAATGAAAGGTCCGCGACAGGAATCGAACCTACAACCTTCTGATCCGAAGTCAGACTTCTTATCCATTAGGCCAACGTGACTACTACTCATTTTACATTGTTTTTTGACTTTTGTGTCCTTCCCCTTTCCCCCATCAATAAGGAATGTATTCAACCTCTTTTTTTTTTTTAATCTCAAGATTTTTTATTTATTTTCGATCCGTCTGCTTATTTTTAATTCGAAAATGACAATTAGAACTATAATTGCCGAAATATTGGAATATTTTAAATATAATATTCTTACTTAAGTAAATTCTATGTGATATTGAAAAACAAGCACGTGTACACGGAAGATGTTTGAATAAAAAAAAAGAGTCCAAGAAAGAAAGAAGCACTACTTCTATTAGATAGAATACTGAAAAATCACTATTTATAACCGAAAAACCACTGAAAGGTATCAATTGTAATTAAAAAAAGAGTTTCAAGAAAGAAAGAAGCACTGTTTCCAATAGGTAGAATACTGAAAAATCACTTATTTGTAACTCAAAAACCATCACTATTTCTAACTCAAAATCCCCTGAAAAGTATCAACAGGAATAAAAAAAGAGAGATAGAAAGAAAGAAGCTATATTTCTATTAGGTAGAATAATGAAAAATCACTATTTGTAACTTAAAAAAAACAATACTATTTGTAACTCAAAAACCACTGAAAAGTATTATTATTATTACAGGACCATACACACCAATAAAAGAGAACTAACTTTATGGACCAAGACATAATATCAGTAACATGTTTCGAAGAATCTTCATCCTCAGACTGTAAACAAAACGGAAAAATGAGGATGAAGATTCTTCGAAACATGTTACTGGTATTATGTCTTGGTTCATAAAGTTAGTTCTCTTTTATTGGTGTGTATGGTCCTGTAATAAT
>JAFIDM010055338.1:3024-18424 GCA_023159025.1 Thereuonema tuberculata | reverse complement strand
TGTGCAATATAATTTTAATCTGTTGACAGATTAATGTGCAAGAAAATTAAGTAAAATTAGGTTGGGAATGCACTAGGATATATAAGACAGAAACAATAAAAATTACCCTAGGTTTTAATACTCCATGGATTTTATGATACAGTTGACTCTCTGATATTGTAACAATCCACGAGCACTAAAAGCTGAGCTGCACACCATAAAACACGTACTTAACACAACAATTACCCAATAACATATTCCGTAAAAGATTACATATCCTAAAAATCATCATTCCCACCTGCAAACAACCTTTGAACACTGACATCTAATGCGCTCATGGATGTACTTTGCCCTGGAAAGTTCAATTACCGTATATGCTCTAATAAACGCCGAGGCCCTTATTGTCACCGGTCTCTAATAAGCGCCGGGCTGCAGAGGGGACACGGCCAAATAGTAGCCGGGTCTTTGATATTTGCCTACAGGTACTAGTGTAAGCGTCCGTATCTTTATAGTCATATGTAATATCTTACGGTACATTGCCTTACAAAATGCCGCCGAAACGGTCATTTGACATTGCCTTTAAGATTCGCGCGGTGGAATACGCGAAAGAAACTTCCGGTGAGGCGGCCGCCCTTCATTGCGGATTTGCACGACGAATAGCAGCGAAAGGTACAGAAAGACATTGCCATTTATCTTTAACAGTCTTATGTAGCATGTGAAATTCAAATAAAGTAGCTGTTTGTAATATTAGCCAGTATTTATGTGTAAAAATATTGCGTTCTGAAGGTTTTTGTTAATAATGGTCGGCCTCTAATAGCAGCCGGTCTCTGTTAAGCGCCAGGAGCCGAGGCTAGTTTTGCAAATAAACACCGGGGGCCTCTATTGGAGCATATACCCTTCTCAAAAAGAACTCACTTTCAGAAGCATTACACAAACAACTCAAGAGAACCTACTGTATTGTTAGACATGTATCTCTTCATCCCATCTATGCTAAGTCATGTTTCACTGTCTCACGAAGATCAGGATAACACATTTCACATTTGACTACATAACGATGCATCAACCCTCCATATATGACACTGCTAAACAATTTAATCTCTCTAAGATGACTCTTTTCAGATGCCTCAAAACCTTTAAGGAATCAGGTTTGTCAATGTTTCCATACGTCCAAAACAACGAAACAAAAAAAAACTGTTTCATGATGAAGAAAACCTTTTGGTGGAGTACATTCAAAAAGCAACCCATCTTCAGTATGGTTGAACAATAAGAGATGTACAAGTACTAGCCTACCAGTTTGTAAAGGCAAATCAGATAAATTATGACAAATCTTGGGACTTCAAAAAAAATTGCATGCAAATATTGGCCACTTCATTTCAGCAAGAAATATGCTCATGTACTGGTATTAAGAAAGCCTGAATCAACAAGTTTGGTTCAATCAACTGCTTTTAATAAAGCAAATGTTGATGTAGTCTTTGAAAATTATAAAAAAATGCACTAAAAAAGAATCCCGACATAACTGCATTGAGATGGATAATTGTACGGTACAAATACCACCAAAAGTTTTGGCCTCAAAAGACATAAAATAAGCCAGAAGGATGGCAAGTGCAGAATGAGGTACCAATATCACTATGATATGCGCTATCAATGCTGGTGGTGGCTTCATGCCTCCTATGTTAATATTTCCCTAAAAACCCTAAAAGGTTTCATGCTAAATGGTGCTCCAGTTCAAACCATTGGAGAGGTAAATCCAACAGAATGATCAAATGAAGATCTGTTTTATGAGTTTTTTAAACATTTCACTAGTTATATTGCTACTTGATAACCATGAAAGTCGCATCTCAGCTCAAATCATTCAATTGGCTGAAGAATATGGTGATAATGGTTATGAATCACTTCCATACTAGCCACAAAATGCAGCCATTGGATAGAGAGGTGTATGGACTACTTAAAACATACTGCAACACAATGAAGGAATGGATAGGGAAGTCTGGGAATGTTGGAAAACCAGCAACCATTTACGATGTATGTGAACTGGTAGGAAAGGCATTTCCATTGGCTTTTAGGCCTTCAAAAATAAATCAAGGGTTTAAACTGGACTTGGACTTGAACTTTTAAATGAAAATATATTCCAGAATCATGAGTTCTTACCTTTTAATATTGCCACAGCCAGAAGAACATAAATCGCAGGAAGATAGGACTACTAAATTAAACAATAAAAATTATGACCTACAAGTTTTGAACGCAGAATGTGATCCTTCGACTTCTACTGCTTCTTCAGCAACATTTGATTCTCAGTCATTATCAGCATTGTTTTTCCTGATGAAATTAGATCCTACACAAAAGCTCAGCCAAGAAAGCAGACCCATAAGGGGAAGACTCAAGGGAAAATCTTGCATCCTAACTGACACCCAGATAAACTTCTTATTGAAACTGAGAAAGCTGCTAAAATCTTTAAAGAAGTGAAAACAGCCATGAAAGATAACAAAACATATCAACAGAATAGCAAAACTAAAGTTCATTCAAAGCTTTGAATATGAATCCAAGATAGAGATTACAGTTTTATTTGACAAAACTGATCTTTCTGAAGAAAATTTTGTCGCGGTGGAAGATCCAGATGATCTGAAACTTACAAGCAAAAAAAAAAAATTTAATATTTCATAGATGAAATTATATATAAATCATGAGGAAAGTTATGATGTACAGTACATGAAAAGAGATCCAAAATCTCCAAAAATTTATTAGAGAGAATAACAAAAGTAAAGGATGATGTAGTGTTAAAGATTCCATACCCATGCCAGCTTCAAAATCATTTGGAATCAATTTATCCAATTACAAAGTTGAATAAACTCTATGGACGATTTTACAAAGTCGAATATATTTTATTCTCATATATCTATAATTTTTATTTTACATATTTGTTTAAAAGCTTGAGTATACATTAAAATGTTAGTTAGGTTTCTGATTCAGTTTACACATTTTTTACTTCATTATTTTTGTTACTTTTTCAATATAAAAACACCTTAGACTGTAATTATTTCTAAAGTATGTACTTTAATTTTGATTTTTTTTTTTACAAATTTAATTGACTGGCTTTGAAAAAAATACATTTCATCTGCTTATTGTATTCTAGTAAGTATTTTATTCATAAAATATAAACATTTTTTTTTATTAGAAAATAATACACAGGACAAGGTACAATATAGAGATGTACCTTGGTCCTAAAATCAGTTGTTTTTTTTATCATTCAAAAAGATATAGAAAGGAATAACCTGAAAGTTTAATAAAATTATATATAATGTTCAAAATCTCATAGTATCCAATAGCAACAAATATAATTATTGTTTCTCATATTGCAATCAAATTAAAAAATAAAATATCAAAAGGTCCAAAGTACACCTTCCCTTACATTAGATGAATACAGAGAAGGATTAGATGGTCTTTGTAGAAAGATACACCCATTGGGCAACAAAATGTTTCACCAGTATCCTTAAGGAAATTCTTCCTTCATAAATTTCATGGCGATAATTTCTCAGGCCACTTTGGTTGGGAAAAATGCTTTCAAAATATTAGTAAGTTGTATTGATGAAAAGGTATGAGACAAGATATGGAGAAGTATACAAGAGATTGTAATACACAGAAGCTCTGTTATAACGCGATCTTTCGGATCCAAGATCTCGAAGATCGTGATATAACCGAACTTTTATTACTTCATGACGTCAAATGTCTTATATCGCACCCTACTATCGCCCACACGATTCCAAATCGATTTAAAATGGTCATTTCACGATAACCTACATCATTCAGAGCTATGTGAGAGAATTTTATATTTATAAATACATAAATCATTACCTTTTCAACACTTTGATGGGTTATATTAGCCAAAATCGATTTGGCGCCGCCATCTTGACATCTTGCACAAACGACGAGTCTCGTGGATCGAAACTAGGTATTCATACGCCTATTAGATTACATGGGCCTCTTTACTGGTTGTGATTGGCAGAAAAATAGATCTCGATATTCATTTTGGTTAAACGAAAAAGTCCACAATTCCGATATTTTTTTAAAAATATATTGTATTTGACGCATTTTTGTGACATTAGGGTGGGTATAGAGTCTCAATTACTGTAAATAATAAGGAAACAAGCATATTAATTTACACCTTTGATTTGATTTTAGACGAAAAAACGGTAAATTTTGCAATTTTTACTATTATACACCTTTTCCAAAATAGAAGGGGTCCAACACCAAATCACGTTATATCCAAATTTGCGATATAAAAACTGTGTTATAACCGAGCTTCAGTGTACTTATCAATTCCACAAAGGACGAATGGAAGGACACTCATACAGAACTTCCATCCAGTTTCAGGTCAATTTGAAAGCATATCTCTTTGATATTGTAGGACTGTTAACTAAAACTACGAAGATCATTTAACAAGGTATACTTGGGCAATCCCATTAAGACATCAAAAGGCTTTAGCTGAAAACACACTATTGAAGTAGGGGTCTTATCACACTAAATTGACCGACCACGGTAAAACTTTATGTCACAAGTCGTTAGTGAATTATGCAAAATATTTTAAATAAAAAGGTTGAGGACGACATCCAACCATCGACCAGAGCAAGGGGTTATTTGAGAAAATGAGCAAAGGATTATGAGATGTTACAGCAGTTTTTATAAATAAAAGTTATACAAACTGAGAAGGAATATTAAAGTTTGTACTATTGTCATACAACTCATTCCATCATAATGCAACAAATAACAACCCATTCTTCCTATGGGTTTAATTGTATCATGTCCAGTGAAATCCCATATAATGCCATGGAATGATACATCTGATGATTACATTGAGGAATTAAGTAGTGAAATAACCCTATCTAGACAGTGGACCAAAGAAACAGTGTCTAATATTCAGAGAAAGTACAGAAATAATAAAACCAATCAGAAGAGAAATATCAAACAAATTTATTTTAAAGTGCGATATATGGTTTTACGTCAACTAGCCAAAAACAACCCCAAAGAGACAAAATAAATTTAGCTACAAATTTATGAAAAGGCCTTAATGCTTCATAGAAATTATAGCGAACTCCAACTTACAGTTAGAAAATGTAAATTTATTCAGAGAACCAATTATTGTAAACAGAGATAGGGTAAAGCAATATTTTTACCAGGATAAATCTCAGAATAAAAATAGGAAGAGATTTAATTCACTAAATGCTCATAAGAACCACAAAGGATCTTCTCTCCACCTCCTGAAGACACAGAATCTAAGGATAAAGAAGATGAATGATTATGTAGACCATCCACCAATAGAAAGAACAGTTATTCCACCATCCCCACAGGATGCAATAGAAGGACTGGATCAGGAGAAAATCACTTATGTACATAGTGTCAAAGACGAGAAAAATCATGAGACCCAGAGATTTTTATACAACACACGTAGAGCAAACAATACAATGATAAGCCAATAAAGACTTTATGGAATATATTAATAGGCAGCACAGAAACTCTTACCTTGCATAAACCGTAAAAGAAAAACGAATGGTAAAATTCCAATTACGTTATCTTCCCATTTCATTTTCTTAAAAATTGGAAGGGATTTATGTGACAAACAGACTTGTCACAGAACTGCATAGAGACATAATCAAGACTATCAAAATTTTTAATCATTATCAGTAAAAAAATTGTTATTGTAAACTTAATCTATATTACTAAAATCTTTTATTTCTCTGTCTGTCTGTCCTGAGCGAATGGAAAATAGAAATAATATTTACAATGAAACGTCGGCGATAGGAATCGAACCTACAACCTTCTGATCCGAAGTCAGATGTCTTATCCATTAGGCTAAGGTGACTACTACTCACTTTATATTGTTTTTTGACTTATGTGTCCTTCCTCTTTCCCCAATCAATAATGAATGAATTCAACCTTTTTGTTTTTTGAATCTCAAGATTTTTTATTTATTTCGATCCGTCTGTTTGTTTTTAATTCGAAAATGACAATTAGAACTATAATTGCCGAAATGTTGGAATATTTTAAATATAATAATATTCTTACTTAACCAAATTCTATGTGATATTGAAAAACAAGCACGTGTACACGAGAGATGTTTGAATAAAAAAAGAGTCAAGAAAGAAAGAAGCACTATTTCTATTAGATAGAATAATGAAAAATCACTATCTGTAACTCAAAACTCATGCAATTGTTGTAATTTGTGAAAATAGAAATAATTTCTACAAATTCACTACGTTAATCGAACATGCAACCATCTGCTCCGAAGTTAGACGTCTTAGCCATTAGACCACGAGGACTACATTCTGATCTCAATAAAAACTAAAAATATATCATATATATATGATTCACACGCTGGTTCTAAAAGCAGTCGTGGATTGACAGAATATAAAGATCAAAAATTAAATTAAAAAAAAAAAAAAATTTAAATTTAAGTTTCATTTTCCTTGATGTAATTTGTGTGTGTGTGTTTTTTTTTTTAATAAATAAAAAATTGTTTTCTGTTACATATTCGGAGGCTTCCGGAGCGATGCGACGGGTAGCCGACTAGTTGTTGTATAAGATATTACTATAGGGGAACAAGTATTTTTTTTCCTTTTCTTTCATTCTTCCTTGTTTCCTTTTAAATTGTAGAAAACCCAATCCTTATGCCTTGCTGAGCAATAACACTTAAGTCACTGGACACGACCTGCGGATTGACCTCTGTCACCTGCTTTTGTTTTTTTTATTCAGTTTACACTCTTAAGAGAGTACGCAAATCAAGTCAGCCAGTTAAGATGCAAACTTTTGAGGCTTGGCGACCCTTTAAATAAGAGATTTGGAATGCCTCTCTCTCCCACCACACAACAGGACATAGAAAAATTACTTCCAGTGAGAATATACAGTCCGAGACATGTCGGAAATCATTATGTTGGTTTAGGGAAGCTTCTCGACAAATGATCACATAAAATTTTATCAGATCAACTTGCCACTATTATGTGAAGAGTTAAGTGCATGACCACATGATCATATATAAATCACCACACCGATGCCTGATAGTAAATAACTTATGAACAAGTAAGTATCCCATAAGAATAGTAGGAGACTGGCCATGAAATGTGAAATCAATAGAACAATAACATCGAAAAAAGGGAAATTTTAAAATAGAAACAAAAAAGTTGCATTATTTTATATGTAATAATAACCACAGTAAGACTGTGTCATAGTCGATGGATAGGAATATAAAATGGTTGATTATATGCCACTAACTGAGAATTCTGGGTCAAGTTTTAGTCTATAAAAGGATCGTCAAGTACAGTAGAACATCATTTTTTTCCCTCATCTTCAACCTCTTCATTAATGAAAATTTTAGAGTTAGATGAATTGACCCTATTTATCATCGATTAATACAATTTGATTATAGTTGTGAAATTAATGAACAACCAGCCATAGGCCGACAAATCTTGTCAAAGCAATTAATTCATCACCTATCCTTGCCAAAACGACCATACACAAATTGTTTTCTCTTCTGAAATATGATCTAATGTGGAGTTTTAATGTTTCTAGTTCAGAAAACCTTTCTTTTTTTTTTTCTAAACTCACACTTAAATGTCTTTTCATCTGATTTCATGTGATCTAATGTGTCTTCTTAAATTGCCTGCATCAGCAAAGCTTTTCTCACAGAAGTTGCATTTAAATAACTTTTCACCTGTATGCAACGTAATGTGCCTTGTTAAATTGCTTGCACTGGCAAAACTTTTCTCACAAAACTTGCAACTAAACGGTTTCTCACCTGTATGTGATCTAATGTGGAGTTTTAAAGTTCCTGGATCAGAAAAACATTTTTCACAAATCTCACATTTAAATGGTTTTTCACCTGAATGGGATCTAATATGTCTTGTTAAATTGCCTGCTTCGAGAAAGCTTTTATCACAAAAGTCACATTTAAATGGCTTTTCACCTGTATGTGATCTAATATGTCTTGTTAAACTTCCTGCTTGTGTAAAGCTTTTCTCACAAGACTTACATTTAAATCGCTTTTCACCTGTATGTGATCTAATATGTCTTGTTAAATTGCCTGCATCGACAAAGTTTTTATCACAAATCTCACATTTAAATGATTTTTCACCAGTATGTGATCTAATGTGTCTTGTTAAATTGCCTGCTTCGACAAAGCTTTTATCACAAAAGTCACATTTAAGTCGATTTTCACATGTATGTGATTTAATGTGACTTCTTAAATAATCTGATCGAGCAAAGTTTTCGCCACAAAACTCACATTTAAAGGGCATTTTACATGAATGTGATATGGAATTTTAAAGTTCCTCTTGGAGCAAAGATTTGCTCCTAAAACTCGCATTTAAATGATTTCTTAATTTTTTTCGAAGCCATATCAATAGTTTAGCTGATGGTTTCCAATAATCTCTTTAATTTCGTTGTCTCTTACTCAAGAATTCGAAAGCACAAAGAACTCTGCACTCTAAAGAATTGATGATAAACGTGGAGAAATGAATGCGGCATTTTTGAAATTATAAAGCTGTATATCTGGAAGAAAAGAGAAGCTAGTTTACAATATTCTATCAAAGGAACAATCGTTGTCTAGTATTATAATAAATGAGTTCAAAGTTTAAATGACTCTACGAAGATAGAATAATAAGTATATGAAGAAAGGTAGAACAGTACAAAATTTGTGAAGGATGTATTACATTGTTGTTCTGTGACATATATCCTCATCCGACCATTCGTGGTCTCAGCATCAGATGATCTAGGTAAAACATGAAATTCGTCTGTCGATGCTTAAAAAAAAAATTCTAAAATACCTTCAAAAATTGAATTTTTAAAAATCTAAAATTCATCCCCCTCCCAAAAAAAAAAAAAAATTAAAATTCATTAACAAAATTAGTTGTGCGCCAAACAGAAAAAAAAAAAAAAAGCCGGTTTTTCGTTTAATACTCAACATTACTTTCCGTGTTCTGCAAATAATCGTATCACCATGTTAAGGTTCATTCTATACAGGTTACGAAGCGCCGTTTTGTGAGTTTGGCAAGGACAATAGAGAACGCCAGATGGCGCAAAATGCACTATGGGTCTCAGCTCTCCGAAAGCCTAATGGATGGGTATAACACAATTCAACGTGCACATGCCATCTTCGACCATGTTCGACAGTCGATGGAACGACGTTGTGTTGCGTGCATTGCGACCAATGGAGGGCATTTCAAGCACTTTCTGTGAAACTGAGCGACTGTACGGCAACATCTCTGTATTGTTGTATCGTTCATATCTAGGAAACAAAGCATTTCCAGTCCTATGTTTAGATAACATTTATTTATTTTTTTGCATGATTGAATACAACCTTTAAGTTTGGAAGCACATTTCAGGTACACTCTGTATATGGCAACAGGAAGACCGATATAGAATCCTCCTAAGAAAATACAAAATAGCAGTTTAAAAGTGTGGGCAGGTATTTTAGGCGATTCAATATTGGTCCCTATTACCTTCGTTCTTCATTAAATGATGAAATGCACCTTGATTTTCTTGAAAGACACCTAACTGAGATATTGAAGAAATTAATCTTGAATGAGAAGGCTATTGTTCATGCAGGATGAAGCCCAGCCCATTTTCATCCTGTAGAGTCAGTACTTTCTTCAACTACCACTTTCCACAATACTGGATTTGTAGGGTGGACCTGTTACTCGGCCTGCATGGATTTATCAATCAAGGATCTACAATAATTGCACAGCTGGGACAGAGGATAGACACCAATTTTGAGCTAATTCAGAACACACTGAGAATTTGTCAGTGGATTCGACATTCACTATTCTGATGTTTGCATACCTGTATCGAGACAAATCATCAACATTTTGAACATTACTTTTATGTCTGTTTTTGGTGGAGCTTTGTTGAGCATTTCTTTCTGAATCAACTGTTAACTGTTTGTACACTGTTATATTTATTCCCGTATGCAATAGAAATCAGAATTTTTTTTTTCTTTATTTACTATATGTACACAGTATCATTGCTGTACACCATGGTTACATACAGTATTATGTGCACATTCCTACATCATACATATATAATAATCGATATTTACTCATAATCCTATGTTTATTGGAATTTTTTTATTGATTTGTCGGCAATTTAAAAAAAAAAAAAAAAACCCTGTAAACTTTTTTTTTCTTTAAACAATCAAAAAAAAAAAAAAATATAAATCAGAGTTCTGCAACATTCTTTATTTAACTGAGTATGCAAAGTTTTCTTTTCAACTGAAACTTATTTTGTTTGTCTACTGTACTTCAATCATGCTGAAATAGCTAGAGCTAATTTCCTTAAAACGATGATGATGATTTATAATCCAACATACCATAAATGTAACTGAGCGCGATTACTTTTGTTTCTACCCTCAAAAACAACCTCTCCCATCCCACACAAAACAGTTGTTCTGATTTCCTTGAGATTTGATATCATTTTGTTTTTAGACAACTTAAAATACAAGCACAATTATTCTAGTTTTTACCCTATATCATGTACTAAATTAAAAACTTAGTAACTTACAGAAAGTGTTTTTCAAAAGCTCCACTTCATAGTCATGGCTAGCTCAGCATAAACCTTATCGTTTGATTTCATCGTACAGCTTTTTTTGATAATGAGACACTCCTGGCCAGTTAAATACCTGCATCTGTATAGGAGCTACCACTCTTTGGCATTTCCAAGTTTAAATTACATAATTGAGATTACAAACTGATCTAAGTGGAACTCACATCTTTTAAAACACTATTTATTAATACAGATTTGATTAGAGAATACCTTCTAACTATAACACATCATCTGCAGTTAATAATTTCAAGTGAGAGATCCCATATGTTGAACAAGCAAGCAATTTTTCGTCTCTCTTCAAATGTGAAACTGCGAGTAAGTGATTTACAATATTTGGATAGATACAGTGATATAAACTACAAACTTATTAAAATAAAACAAGAAAAAAAATTGACATGATCACTATAAAAATGAATTTTAATGAAGCAAGAAATGAGATGTGTGGATGTGAATATCATGAAAAGTGTGCTGACTCAAATGAAAACCCACTGGAAATGTAAGGGATGTAACAACGTTTCAGTTAAAGTCACAAAGGATGATAAATACGGAAATGAAAGAAATAATGGAAAAGGAAATGAAGATGAAACAATCATTCCTATCAAAAAATCTTCACACACCAGAAGCTTGTGACATAAACAGCAATGTTTGATAAAACACACAAGTTAAAAATAAGCAATATATACAATTAAAAAACGACCGGTTTCACTAGCGAATCATCTAGCATCCTCAGGTTAAAGTCTAGCATCTGAGGATGCTAGACTATTCGCTAGTGAACCCAGTCGGTTTTTAATTGTATATATGTTTATTTTTAACTTATGTGTATTGGCTTCATTTTATCAAACATAACTAATTCTACACATGTTAATAAATTTTTAATATAAACAGCAATACCTGAACTACGAGAATTAAAAACAGATGTATGGAAAATAAATAAAGGACTAGAACAGATTAATGAAATTAAATATGAAATGCAAAGTATTAACGATAGTATGGACCATAGCAGCACTTAATATGACATAATCTTTGAAAAATGATAATCAAATAGAAACTAACAAACAAAATTACCACAATTGAGGAGGACAAAGGTAAAACACAGAATAAAATAAATTCTACTGAAGACACTTGAACAAAATTGAAGAAAAAAATGAGACAAATAATTTAGAAACCAATGGACTAAAAACATAACCTAAAGAAGATCTGGAGTCAATTGTACTTACAGGGTGTCCAAAGAAAAATGGAAATCAAATTTCCTGACTAAACACACCCGAAATCCCTGACAATCTGAATGTTTGATTTTTTTTTTTTTTTTTTATCTGGCCTCTACCTTGCCCATAGTCAACCAACTCTCACCGTTTTTTTTTTTTCACTCTTATTTTTTTAACATTTTTTTTATTGGATATTCTTCACTCAGTCAAAAACCTAAATACAAAGTAGACCAGTTATGATACATGTATTTCTCTAAAATAAATCTGAAGATAACATACAGATATATGTAAATGGTATAGAAGTGGATGACAAAATGATGAATATTATATAATGAGAAAATTTTTATCCTTTATCAACCGATTTTAGTATTGCTCACCACGTACTAGGAAAAACGACAAGGTGACATATAATTCTTACATATGTAATTCAAACACCAAGTTTCTTCTTTTCCAAATGTGAAATCTTCATCGTCAATGATGCATCTTCCAACTCTAGTTCCTTTCTTATTCTTTTCGCTTCCAATTCTTTAACTTCTTGATTAATTTTTCTCTTCTCCTTCTGTTTCCTGTCGTTATCTACTTGAAGAATCTTTTTCTTGTCTAAGATAGTCCTGGTATCATTTTCTGGAAGCTCTCACAGAAAGTAGAAATCTTGTGCCACTCCTCCAGCATTTTGAACCGCATCATATATTGTTCTCTGGGAATCAATGAATCTTTCCAGGAGATTTTCTACTATAAGGGATTGTTGATCGAAAATCCTCCTTCCACTGAAGCATTTCCATGGGACATGATTAGACAAATTTTTATTACATTCCAAAGATCACTGAACTGTTTTTCATTACCAATTATTACAGAACTATAAAACTCATCCAACTGCATCATCAGGAATAGACACAAATTGAGAAAACATAGTGCAATACACTGGTTTGTTTGTTTTGTTGTTTTTTTTTTTTGCATTTTCAGCAAATTCATCTGAAATTCTGTTCGAGCGAAGTAAAATGTCAAGCACAATTTCTATTCTCTTTTGTCCTAGGTTTGGTTGTCTTTCAATGATGTTTGGGAAACAAGTTACAAGTTATCCCATGAGCAAAACGATATCTGAGTGGGCTATTTTCTCAAAGCTTGTTAATCACAATCACAATTAGTTTCTGAACTCCAACCTAAACTGTAGCTTCTCCTTCTTGGATCACTTTGCTTCTTTCAAAATCTTCTTTGGGTCAACACCAACATCAATCTTCTCAGCTGGTAGAAGATTTTCACTAACAGAAAGATCTAACCTTAAAAGTTTAGAAACACTATCAGCTCCATTCATCTTCTCAGGCTGCACACATAGAGCCATCAAATTTCTCATAAGATCTAACAAAGGACTATCTAAGAAAGGCACTAAAGGCTTCTGGCTTTGGAACCGTCTCAAGAAGGGTTCACACTCTGAAGCTACATTCTTAAATGCAGTCAGCCTACATTTCAGCAGTGGACTTCCCATGGTCTCTGCAAGAAACATACTCAGCTTGTTGGAAAGCAATGATTTTTGAAGATATATCTTGACATCATCATAGATTAAAAATGTTCTTGTCAAGCAGCCTCCAACCACCTAACAGTACAAAAGTTTAAAGGGAAAAATCACAGTAATGACACTGTAATTTGCACGACGACAGGGACTGTCTTTGAAAAGGTAGTACGCGATGCAGAACCTAATGTAAATCCTGTTTTACTGCATGAAGACCTGTTTTCATGGCACCATTTACAACATATACTTCAATATCAATCAACATTTTATTATTTTCATTTTCTGTTCTCGGTTTATCTTTAACTTTTGAAGGAAGCTCAGGTTAACGTTTGGCCCATCCATACATGAAGGAAGTTATCCAAGGAAAGAGGTACACCTTCAATGAATTTCTCTAACATATCATTAGTTGTTGCTCATCCTA
The DNA here is from genome assembly GCA_023159025.1 of Thereuonema tuberculata. Classification (NCBI taxonomy): domain Eukaryota; kingdom Metazoa; phylum Arthropoda; class Chilopoda; order Scutigeromorpha; family Scutigeridae; genus Thereuonema; species Thereuonema tuberculata. The sequence goes on along the minus strand of JAFIDM010055338.1, from coordinate 4,728 downwards.
AAAGCACGCTGTCTAAGTATCTTGTTGATACCTTTTGAAGATTGACATTCCAGAAACGAACAAACAGATCAATTTGGCAAAGCTGCGATATTTTGTTTAGTGATTCATAATAACAAATCACAAAGTCTGTGCACTCTTTGAAATATGGTGCTAGTCCATGGTTTATCATATACGATGCCTTAGTTTTCCCTACAGCAAATCTAGAAGCTATAGCACTATCAGGAAACAGAATTTGAAATGCTATTTCTATTACATTAATACTATTAAGATAGCATTCAAGGTAGGATATTGGTATCCTACCTTAGACAGCTCCAATACGGCAAAGGATGCCTAACTCCCTTTCAGCCTTTAACACAGTGTTCCCCAAAGTGGGCGATACCGCCCCCTGGGGGGGGGGGGGGCGGGAATAACTTTGGTTGGAATTGAGGGCGTTGAATAAAAATAAGGGGATGGGAAGCATAAAAAAAGAGGAGAACATAACAAAATTTTGAAAACCGTTCAAACATGTTTCACTTGTTGTGTAACGTAGAGTTAAAATTAATGTTATTTGTAATTTTTATTTTAATGTAATCCTTCGTTATCTTAATTTTCTGTATGTAATACGAATGTTACTATGGTTGATTTTAATAAATAATTTTATAATTTCAAGCTTCAAGGTGTCTTATTTACAACATCTTTCTAGGTCGTAGGTAGAAATATAGATACAGAAAAGAAAGCAAAATTTGTCACAGCATCTTTCTGTTTGTTAAAGAAGGTAGATTTCCAGGGGGTTGGGGGGCACTGAGTAATTTTTTTTTAGGGGGCGGTGGCCCAAAAAAGTTTGGGAACCTATGCTTTAACACATACTCCATGAAATTACGATGAAACAAGACAAGTACAGTACAACCTTATTATAACGGATGTCGCTTATAACGGACAGTTTAAAAAAAAAATTTAATAATAAAAAAGGATGCAAATGAAAATGTGTTTGCATATTATGAACACTTACAACCTCCGTCAGTTATTAACTGAAGAAATAAGCAGCAAACAAACCCAGCAGAAAATAAATTATTTTTCAAACCAATGAATGTAAGCAATCAACATGAACCAGGACCTTCTTATTTTAAAGATTAATGCAGTATATAAGTACATATCTTTTTCATTTCAACCTATTATGTTGAACGCTGTTTTTTTATTTGATATATACTAAACACTTTTTATAGCTAACTATTGTCCTTTCATTGATGTACACCCTGATGCATTACACCCATATAGAATTATTTGTTATAAACCGGACTTTCATTAAAACGGACAACCTTCAGCCCCAATTAGTCCGTTATAATGAGGTTCTACTGAATTAACTTTAGAAAAATGAATTTTATGCCAGAGGAAATGCTGGGGAAAAAAAGGAATGATCTCAAGAGATTGGGGAGAGAATTTAATTGCGTTAAATCCTGCTGTAGCCTTCATTACAATTTCATTTTCCCTGACTCTTGCCCTTTTTTTTATCCACTCCCTGATCTTTCGAAAGATTATAGATCAATTCCCTGACCCTGACTTTCCAGAAAGTGGACATCCTGTACTTAAGATTGTAAATAATCTAAACCTATCTGAACAAATGCAAAATATGGAAGGGTATCGTAGAATACAGACTTATAATAAAATTACAATTCTTCCAATCATCATTAGATTATTCCTCTTTAGCACTAAGAAGAATGGAATAAA
>JAFIDM010055289.1:0-11321 GCA_023159025.1 Thereuonema tuberculata | reverse complement strand
AATAAAATATGCCAGCAACAAATTATTTTTTTATTGGTTGATTTCATATGGATTGACCCTCCCCTGAAATCTATAGGGACCGTGCATGTGACTGGTGCTGCCAGTGGCGGCAAAATTTGGAAATATTAGTGTGACAGCTTGTAACTTGCTTACGACGGGTTGAGTGCATGTGCATTCAAAAATTTTCAATAATGGGCAAAAGCAACACTAATTGGATGTAGTAGTACTTACAATAATACAGAAAATGTTCATTTTTATTCTTTTCCTGCAAGACCATTTGAACAAGAGAAAAGAAAGCAGTGGATTTCAGCAATTTCACGAATATCGTAAGTTTGCTTCTAAATGTGGCGATTGCGAAATAACAATTGACTAAGGATAATTTTATATTCATTATTGACTCTGTTAATATATCAGAAATTAATCATACTAATTTATAATTTATTACCTTATAATTTATTATGCATGACATGCAGGGCTGCCCAGAGCTGGGCAGGGCCCCGGGGATAAAAGTCTCATCGGGCCCCTCCACACACCAATTGATCAGAAAATCGGGAAAAATTTATAATTTATAAACAGGAGTACTGGACGTACGGTTATACCCTTTTTTTATTAAGGAAGGAAGTAAATTAAAAACCGTTTTAGCAAGCAAACATTTTAATTTTATTTTACTTCAAATACACTGGTTTTATACATTTAGAATACATACAATTATTTACAACATAGCTTTCCTTGCTTTCATTTCGGCAAAAGATTGTATTACATTACCAAAATCAAGAGTCCGGGCAAGTTTTGACTCTATAGTCAGTAGCCCCAAATCTGACAACCTCTGCTGACACATAGTTGATCTGAGACAGTTTTTTATTCTGCTTAACACACTGAACGACCTTTCAGCCTGTGCTACGAAACCGGCAGGCAACAGAATATCCGCAAAGCAATGCATACATTTGGGAAAAGGTTGGGTCAAATTTAGTTTCACGAGCTTGTTTAAAAGTCCTATAGGTTTTAGTGTGGTTTCTGCGATGTTTGATTTGCTTATACTTTTTAGGTACTTCATTTCCTCGACTAAATCATGGCTTACATCTGATTTGTACTCTTCAGCAAATCTTACACAGTTCTCTGTGATACTGCTCTCATCCATTACATGATACTTCCATAAAAATGAAAATTTCATTTGAATTTCTCTTGGAGCTGTAAATCTTGATCTTAAGTTAGAAAGCAAAACATCAATTATTGTGTAGAACACCTCAATTTTGAAACGTTCTTCAGGAGACATATTGAACATCTGATCTGCTGTTGATGTTTCATCGTGAAAAGTTTTCCTTTTTCTTACACGAGAAGTGGCCGAAGTGGGAAACTCTGGGTCAATGGCATATGCACACGCAACAAGTTTAGATTCAGACAAAATTTTGTCCCAGTTATTTCTTAGTGCACTTAATTCGTCAATGAGACTTTCAATATTATCAACTTCAACATCCAAAGTAGCGTCCATCCTTTGGAGCAGTTGACTTCTGTAATTGATAGGTATTAAAAGCTTTACCCAAATCGACGCCATAACTACACACTTAAAAGTGTTTAGATATTCTAATACTCCATTGATTGTTGATCTTGTTTCCACTGTTATATTGAGATTTAACAAAGATGAAACGGCTTCTGTAATCTTGCCTATGTGTTCCGCTATTGGTCTGACACATTCCACTCGAGCACTCCACCTCATGTCTGATAATGAATGTAGTGAAGATCCTACTATTTCTTTTAAAATCTCCCATCTTTTTGGGCTACAGCTGAATAAATTGTACAGATTCTGAACAATTCCAAAGAAAGTCTGCGCTTCAGTGCAACACTCAGTGCACATACTCCACAAAGGTTCAAACTGTGGCATCCACAGGGTGAGTAGATAGCCAGAGGGTTCGATTTTAAAATAATAGCCTGCACACCCTTATACTTGCCACTCATATTGATACCATTGTCGAAACCCTGACCTCTACAATCATCTAAGGAAATGTCATAATTTTTAAGAACTCCTTTGATAAGATTTGCAATATCTTCTCCTGCTTTTTCATTAGTCAGAAAACTCCAAAAATCGTTCATGTATTTAATATTCTTTTACATCCTCTTTGAAAGCAATGTATCTAAATACAAAAGAGGTTTGCTCAACATGGCTTGAGTCTGGTGTAGCATCAACCATAATAGAATAACATTTAGATCTTTTAAGCTCGTCTACAATAATTTTCCTTACATAATTAGCACAATTTGATATGAACTCATTTTGAGTTCTCCAAGACAAATAATGCACTTGCATTCTTTTTTTTTTTGATTCTTGAGAATGCTGAACTTGTTCAAGATGCTTTGATAGAATAGGGTCATAGTGACTTAAAAGCTCTAGCCCACCCAAAAAGTTTCCATTGTTAGGTTGCCCCACTTTCTGATTTACCCCCCTAAAAGGGAGACCACGCTCACTTAAAAATAAAGTCACGTCGAGGAGCCTGTATAGAATCTGTTCCTATGTAGTGATTTCGCTCTGCAATTAGTTTTGAATGCTGTGAAATATAGTGCCTCCTTTTTTTAAGATTGATTTCCATGTCTTTCCATTTCATATAACATTCTTTGTGGCTATGGCTGCTTTGGTGTTCAGGTATTCTTTCGTATAACTTTTTCCATTTATGATCTTTTGTATACCCACTAACTGAAGCAAATTTAGATCGCACCGATTCTGCTTGAGCAAAGAATAGTCAACAAGGAAAGCAAAATAAAGACTGCTTTATATTACTCCAAACAAGCCAATCTCTTGGGACAACTTCACTATTAGGCAGTTTGAACTTCAGCAGAGATAAGGGAAATTGTCGTCCCGTTGAGTCTGCAGGAAAAATGTTTGGATGGTCCTCTGGCCCCTTTGATACAGCAGCTTCCACATCTTTTGTACTAGATTGTAACACACTCAAATTGTCTATGTCAAACATTTCACGCTGCAGCGCAATGTTCGTACATGTTGATGGTGCCTCATCGTCATTGTCATGTTCGTGTAATTGAAGATTCAGATTCTTCGCTATTTAGTGAAGGTGGCGCACGGTCAACATTTGAATCATTGGAGGGTGTGGGTGAATGTGAAGTTTCTTGGTAATGTCAAGGGCTCATTATCATTATCAGCTTCCTCTTCTAAGTTAGAGCTATTTTTCGCCTGTGAAAAATAACCCAACAGATTCTGTTGACCTTTCTTTGCCTTTTCGTCTCTTTCACGTTTTTCTTTCCGCTTAATGTACCCAGATTTGTGTTGGTATTCCATTGCCAGTCCTAAAATAAAACGAGCAATGTAAGTTAACTAGTGATACTTTGTTAAAAAATATTGGATAGTAATTTAATAAAATAATATAATAAAAAAAAGTAATTACGATTTGCATTTTAAAGAGTGATTGAGAATTCGCTCACCGATGGTTAAAAGATAATAATTATTTATTACTAAAAATGTTTAGTAAACTTCATTGAGAAAACTTATCTTATTATCCTCAAATGTTAAAATCGTCCAATCTACATAATCACATTCTCTATTTAACTCTTAACTGTATGTAACTGAATATGAAACAAATAATAACACAAACAGAACAAAGCGTAGATGCAATGACGAACGACCTATTATACTGAACTTCCGCTCCGGAAGTTCCGGAAGCCAGACAGATTCGTGAGGGGTGGCTGAAGGGGTGGGGTTGACTAGTTATTATTTTCATTAACTCAACATAATACACAAAGTAATAATGTGATGTTATATAGAGCTGAGTTCACATAATGCATATTTTCTTTTACTTTAGTTTCCAATCGCATAATATTTCTTATGAGGGTTAATAACGATCGCACCCGAATCCAACTTATTGAGCTCTTTATAAAAGAGAAATTTTTAGTTTGCATAATAACCGTACAAATTAGGGACCCGCGGCCGGGGATTTTGCCCCCCCCCCCTCTGGTCGGCCCTGATATGTTAATTCGAAGCTGTCATTGGGGAAGGGCAAAAAAAAACCACGTGGCGAAACAAATTTCTAGTGATAAGTTGTTGCAATACTTTTCTAGATTTTTTTATATATATATTGATGCGATGTCGACAAGGACGAGCTATGACGTAATATAGGCGGACCAGAAAGAGATCTCCAAAAAAGAGAACCCCAGACGCCAGGTCGAAGGCTGTACCGGATTGGCCAATTATGCCAGTGATGTGTTGTTCGGCGGCAGTGATGTGTGGTCAAAATGAGACAGACTCATGGGTTCAGCTTAATTACACACACATTATTTACAATTTTATTTACAGTTTATATACAGGATTAAATAGGTCATCGGATTCTCAAATCCAGGTTAATATTATTTAGGTCGGATTCAGGTTAATGTTATACAATATGGGATTCTCAAATCCAGGTCGCTCTCAGAGCTTCCTTTGCGGTCTGCCATCGAGGAGAGGGGAGGCGATCTCGGATTCTGAGAGTCCCCGGCCTGGCCAATCACACGCGGCATAATTGGCCAATCCGGGACAGCCTTCGACCTGGCGTCTGGGGTTCTCTTTTTTGGAGATCTCTTTCTGGTCCGCCTATATTACGTCATAGCTCGTCCTTGTCGACATCGCATCAATATTCTAGATTTCAAAAATTGAATAAAGGTTGAAGCTTTATGAAAAATCTGTGTGATTTATTTATGGCCAATTTAAATTAAGAGGCTACAGAAACCGTTTAGTAAAAAAGTTATCCAAGGCGTTGGCAATTTTTTTTTTTTTTGAATGTATGGAGGTTGAAGGCTGACAAAAAAGTGTTAGTTTACAACATTAATTTTTTTATCACTTCTAAAAATTACAGAAATAACTTTTTTTATTTAAGAAAATAAATTTTTTTTTTTTTTTTTTTTTTGAATATATGGAGGTTGAAGGCTGATAAAAAAGTATTAGTTTACAACTTTTAATTTTTTTATCACTTCTGAAAATTACAGAAATAACTTTTTTTATTTAAGAAATATACTTTTTTTTTGTTTTTGTTTTTTAATGTTTGTTAGCCCATATTTCTGGGGTATTGATTCTGTTGCGTTAACTCAGTGTTTTTCAACCTTTTTCATTGAGTGGCACCCCTGATTGAAAAATAAAAAACCGCGACACCCTTGCCCAGCTGCGAATCTAGAATCTGAATGGGGGGGGGGAGGCCTGATGAATTGCGTACACGTACCGTAGAACATTACATTAACATGCGATTAGTCATCACTTCTTTGCTTACTAGATATCCCGTAGCAAAATAGAACTGACAATGAGTTATCTTGAACTACACTTAAGTAAATTTCCAAGAAAAATGCCTAAACTTTGCGGCACCCAAACCGGGGTTCCGTGGCACCCTAAGGTGCTGCGGCACCCCGGTTGAAAAACACTGCGTTAACTGATTGTTTTCATTATTTTGATATTCCTTTTTAATATATTTATTTATCTTATAATATTTGCTAACACTCTACACATGATTTTTTACTAAGTTTTCACAACTGTTTATTTATTATATTTTGGTAATAGGGCCGTCGCGTGGGCATGGCGACCGGGGCGATCGCCCTGGGCGCCGCGGCAACGGTAAAATGAATTTTTTTTTTTTTTTTGGTTGTTGAATTGGAGATTGAGAGGGCACCTGATGAAATCTTGCCTAGAGCGGCGCGGCTCGGGGGGGCCCCGCGGCAACGGCAATAGGAGATTTGTTTTTTTTTGGTTGTTGAATCGTTTTTTTTTAGTTGTTTTTTTTTTTGGTTGTAGAATCGTTTTTTTTTGAGTTGTCGAACCTAGAGATTCGTTGTGTTTTTGTTTTTTTGGTTGTTGAATCGTTTTTTTTGAGTTGTCGAACCTGGAGATTCCTTTTTTTTTATGGTTGTTGAACCTGGAGATTCCGTTTTTTTTTTTTTGGTTGTTGAATTGGAGATTCAGGGGGCGCCTGACGTAATCTTGCCCCGGGCGCCAACAAACCACGCGACGGCCCTGTTTGGTAATAATTAAAACACATAGGTGTCTCTGTTTGCCTACACTAGCAAGCAAATGTAAATAAATAAGGGAGGTATATATATATATATATATATATATATATATATCCCTGTCATCTGTCTTATGGCGTTACTGAACAGATCTTAGCAGAATATGTAGTTTAGTATATTTTTTTGCAGGATGATAGAAAATTAGCCTCGAATTAGATGTGTGCTCCAACAAGTCTTTATACTGATGGAAAAAGAAAAATATTTTTGCCTGATTTATATTAAATTCACAGCACTTTGTATTTTTTTGAAATAACTAAACTATTTTCTTAATTCTTCTAATAATGCAAAAGTTATTAGTAAAACTTTTGCCACATCTTCATGTAATAAACTGAACAGTTGATTTTTACAGGAAAAGTTTTTATTTTTATTATCTGTAACTAATTGAAGTTTTGTGTAATTATATTTTTATGGAAACAAAATTATATATATATCTCTTTCAAATTGTTTTATAGGCCAAATGGTTCCACCTGGGAGCCAACTAAAAATTCTAAAGTATGCAGTAAGCACTTCATTGGAAATGAAAAGTCAATGCATCCACTCAGTCCAAGTTATTTACCAACTATCTTTCCCAATGTATATAAACGAAAACAAGTGTCAGAAAGTGCAGTAAGAAGATATAAAAGGACTTGCATTGAAATAACTGATAAGAATTTGACAAATTTGAGCAATCATGAAAGTTTAGTTTTGGAACCGGAAGTATCTTTGAAAGTTCATGAATTTTGCCAAGTAAATTTTGTAGAAGAGGGAATCTCCAACTGCTTTACATTTGTGTGTGTGAAAGCAGGGAATGATGTTGCAGTTCAAGCCAATATCCCAGAGAGCAGAGCTGAAATCACTAAAAGGGATGTGGGCTGTGAAACAGATCCTTCCAAACAGACAGACAGTTCTGTTAGCTTTCAGGGATATTCATCAATAAAAAAGGAGAGTGACATGACAGACTTAACAGGTGTAAATCTATTGGTGTTTAATCTTTTTCTGAAACTCTTAAAATTGAAACATTCTAAGATATCCAAGGAAAATTTGCTGCTGCTTTTTTAATGAAATTAAAATTAGGGATATCTTACTCAGCATTGGCTGTCATATTTGGAATACATTGTACAACTGTTTCAAGAATTTTTACTTCATGTCTTACTTACCTATCAACAAAATGTGAAAGATATATCTTTTGGCCTAGCAAGCAAACTATAGAAGCAACTATGCCTCAGCAATTTCTTTCCAAATATCCAAATACTAGGGCAATAATTGATTGTACAGAAATTAAATTAGAACAGACTTACAGAATAGATGAAAAGATTTTTATGTACTCAAATTATAAAAGCTGTCACACTGCCAAGTTTTTAATAGGAATTGCTCCAAATGGAATGATTACTTTTGTTTCTAAATGTTATGGTGGAAGAACAAGTGATTCTTTTATAGTGAACGGCAGTGGTTTACTTGATCTTTTAGAGCCATATGATGAAATATTATCCGATAAAGGATTTCCAGGAATCAAAACAAATGTGGAAAGGAAAAATGCTGTAATTGTTATGCCACCATTTCTTTATAATGACAAATTTACAGAAAATGAAATTCATGAAACCTACAAAATTGCTAGTGTTAGGATACATGTTGAAAGATGTATTCAAAGAGTGAAAAACTTAAACATACTGCAAAAAATTCCTAAAGAATTATTTCCTTATTTAGACTTAATTGTTAAAATTTGCTGCATCATAACAAATTTACAGTCACCAATCATCAAAAAATAAAATTACAAAACTTGAAGTTAATTGGGCCTTAACTGAAGATAAAAGAATGTATTCATCATGATCCCATTAGTAGCAGTTTGTTATAGTTACTTTCTAATCAATTACCTAGATCTTTAATGTAAAGAAAGCTTTTGTGTGTATTTTATGTTATGATTACATGACAGATGTTTCAAAATTTAATATATCAGTAATATTGCAGAAATCAATATCAATATTAGTTCTTTAACTGATTGTATAAGAACTCATTTATTTATAATGAATATTATGTTATAATGTTTAATGTAAGTATTGAGAATAATAACATTAAACATGAAATAAAATTGTCATTTTAGAAGTTTTAAAAAAAATCAAAAGACATTTTAATAGTTACATTACATTTTATTACATTTATTTATATATTTAGGGAAAAAAATATTAAAATAAAAATCCTCTAGCTTTGGAAGGATTTTGTGATAAGAAATTCTCATTTCTTTCTACAGATATTGTAAGTAATTGTTTTTTTTGTGTAAATTACTAAATCACTGAGAGTTAGTCCTGTTACATACAGTAAAATCTGACACTGAGTATAGTACATATGTGATTTTTTTAAAATGACTTGACCTTCATCAAGTTTTAAGTATGAGACATTAATTTTCCCATCATCTGCAATAATTTCTTTGTTTCTACAAGATGATGGGCACTTTATTTCTAAAACTTTTGTCAAATGACCTTCTTCTAAAATTAAGCCATCAGGACTGGCACAAATCCATGGCTGTTGCCTATGACAAACCAGTCCTATTTTTACATACGAAACATTGTATTTGGATAAGTATGCCTGAAGTGCTTCAGGCTCTGTGTTTTTGCCATATGCAAAGTTGGAAAGTGCTTTTCCAAACATTTGTTTTTCTGACAGGAACTGTTCCGCTAAGCCGTCATGGTCACTTTTTCTTGTCTTTATTTTGTGAGCTCTCTCACTTGATGATATTCTGCACTTTCTTTGTGCATACCATTCTTTGCACTCTGATTGTAAAATTGTTTTTACACCTAATTCAGTTATTTCAGATGGTGTTAGGAACACTAGTTTTTCATACAAATTCTTTAGGCTGTGACTTTCCTCTTTCTGAGATGAGTACACTGTCTTATTTATCTGATTTTCTACAATCGCATTCATGGCTTTATTTGCTTCTGCTGTTTCAACTGCCGTGGTTATCAGATTCTTTACTACGTCTTCACTTACTCTAATAGACTCAGATTTCTCCTCTTCTTTTAAAATTTCTCTGAGGGGGCAATCTATATCTTTGAGTTCTTCAAATAAAGGTCCCTCACTATCAGCAGTGATCTTCATTTTTTTATTTGGGAACAAATCTTCAATTTTCTTTCCCTTTGCATATTTGGATGAAACAGCTTTTGATGAGGATGGTTTTCCCCATTGCTGAGGCTCACTGGTTTTTGAAAAACCTCCTTCTTCATTTACATAAAAGATGACAGCTGCTACGTGTTTGCAAGTTCCATTAGCTCCACCTGCACATTCACAGTCTGCCTTAAGTATGTGTCTGCTAGCATCCACCTACAGAAAAAAAACAAATGAATATATGAATAGATTTCACATACACATTATGCTTTAAAGTGTATCTACCCCTAAAAGAAAATATCTCATCCATGTGAATTCAGAAATCACACTAAAATTTAATGCTTGTTGTCATTGTTTAAGTTCATTTCAAAAGTAAGTATTACCTCAGGAAATATCTTACAAATTTTTGGTAAGATGCCAGTTTCGTGAATTCTATTTTATTAATTAATGCTTGATTTTTTTTAATAGATTTACTAAATTTCAATATTTACTGTTTTTGAATATTTTTTTTAAAAAGGGGGAAAAAAAAAAAAATGTATCATCAATATTTCGTATATTGTGGTGGATTGTGATCATAGAACTTGGATTTTTCTTTCATTATTATTTTTGAAGAGCTCCAGATTTATAAAATATATTTAAAGTTTTTGTTGAAAAAAATACTTAATTTGCTTAATAGTTTGTTATATTTTTATGGATGGTTTTTGTCTTTAATTTATTTTAGGTCTCCATTTTTCTGCCTGTTATTGTATATTGTTTTGACTTTGGTCTTGAAGTACTTTTCCTTTGTTCTTTTGTAAGGCTTTTTTTTCCTTTTTTACTTTATTTACTTGTTTAATTGTTATTATGATTTCTAAAATATTACTTCTTTTTTCTCAGTCAAATAATAAATTTCATGCAGTGTTTTATTTAGAAATAGATTTTTAACAATTTTTTTTATTAATTTGAATCCTTTTGCTACTATATTTGTTAATTTTGTACGCTTTTGAGCAATTCTAACTATATGTTAAAGTTGTATTTTTATTTTGAAGCTTATTTTATTTACAACAATAAATTATTGTGTCATTTGAATGTTCTTTGAGAATGTAGTTTTCTATACATTTTTTGCAGATTATTATTATTGAGATACGACATTCCTTACCAATAAGTTATGGGCTTATCTCTAGAGAACAGTATTTTTATATATATAAGGTAGTTTAATATGGACGGATTGTAGATTACTTATAGCTTCAATTTTTTTTCTTGATTATACTGATTACTTTAAATGAAGGGATTGAATCAAATAAGAAACTTTCTTCTATGTGATCTTTCTATTAAATTGTGTTGCCATTAATATTTTTTTATTGTTAAAGTTTAATGTTTTCGCTCCCCGGAAATGGGGGTGCAGGCACACCACACACTTGGTTTGCCAGTGCTTGGCCTAGCTCTAGCTCGGCACGGGGTGGCGATATCGGACTCCAGAGGCGGTGTTACGAAAACAGAGCTATTCTGTGTTTTTTCAGATTGCTAAGTTAGTCATGAATTGTTGAAGTAATCAGATATCTTTGTGATTTTTTTTTTCAAAGTGATACTTAATAATTTTGAATGAATTAGATGGCTTAAATCCAATCAGAATACAAAACGAGCGCGCGCGCACACAAAAATGTAATTATCGTAAATACTAAATTATCTCAATTTAAAACTGAGAAAAATGAATAGGACTTACCTGGAGTTCTATTTTGTATGGTCGTTTGTTGACTGAAGTTTGCCTTAAAACACAACCTCAAATAAATGAAACATCGTTCATTTTATATTCTTCCACGTTGAAAACATGCCCACTTTCAAAGAGATGTTTGCCCTTTGTTTCGGAACTTGAAGACAATTCAGGATGTAAAACACGCTGGAAACCATGCCTGAGTATTATCTCCATTCTTGAGAATCGATCGGCTATAAATTACTTTGAAAAAGATTTATAGAAATCGCAGGGTAACGACAAGCTATATGTTCACAAAGGAAATATGGCTGCCTGGTACACAGCGGTTGGGACAGCAATCGCCGCCACTGGCGCTGTCGTCAGAATCGGCCATCTGTGCACGGTCCCTATAAAATGACCTGGCGGTGCTGCCATGGTCGCGTCGTGTGAAAGAATGCTAAAAGCACTTTAAAGTAGTTTTTTTTTGTTTTGTTTTTTTTACCCACAAGGTGTGAAGTCTTTAGCTGTACTAATCTTAATTTAACACAAATTTCCT
>JAFIDM010055288.1:0-11321 GCA_023159025.1 Thereuonema tuberculata | reverse complement strand
CCCGAACAACCCCTGAAGGACTAAAATTATCGCGTGGTACCGTTACAGTATATAGCCATCGAACTGAAGACACTTTCTGTCAAGTCGGTTTGTTTTTTAGGGATTGGTCCTTTTATGTTTCCACATAATTTCCAGATGGTATTTATAGTTAATGCGATGCACTTAGTTATGTACTCATAATGTGTATGAAACAGATATTTAATTTAACGCGGGTAAACCGCGGGGCACCGTTAGTTTTTTATAAAAACTGTGCATATTCTGGTCTTCTTAACATTTACGTATATACCTCACGTTAAATAAGATGAACTCTGAAAAGTATTTTTTATCCATTTAAAACTGGAAAAAAATATGATGTGTTATGAAACTCTGGGATCTAAATTTAATCCTATGTACATGAATTCTTAGTATTTACAATAGCTCTTAAATTAATCTATGCAGACCAAATTACCAGTATGTCAACGACTCAATTCTTTCATTTATACCTGCATCTATTTGTTTTATTCTTTTCAGGTTTTTTCTTAATGATGATATTTAACTATTATTCTATCTATCAGACGACAGAGTAACTATACCCTTAAGGATCACCAGAATTGAGTCTCTTAAGACGTATCGGAGATCTTGAAATCGACAAACATAGCCGTTATATTTAAATAATATATGTTCATCGATTTGAAAATCTCCGTTACGTCTTACGAGGCTCAATTCTGGTGACCCTGAATATATAACTACGTCACTAACGCAATTACGTTACGGAAACATAACGAAAGACGGAGAAGTGCGTTTAGCCCTTAAACCAGTGTTTCTTGTTTGATTAGGCTGTAGATTAATATACTAATTTTTATTTATTTATTTATTTATTTATTTATTTATTTATTTATTATAGCCTTAGCGTGTGACATTTTATATATTTTAGTATTAAAAAAACTTAATAAATAAAAAAAAAAATATTGTTGCAAAGATGTATTTTTTTTATGTTAAAAATAACATAAAAAAAAACGAACTAACTCTGTGCAACGACCGGGAATCGAACCCGGGCCACTCGCGTGGGAGGCGAGAATTCTACCATTGAACTACCGATGCTTGTAAAAACATGGCTTTTAGAAAGTATTCAGTACACAAATATTATAAGAAGAAGTTAAAATTTTAATGGGGTAATCAATAGCTTGAAGAGTCGACTGATATTTCTTTTTTATTATTATTTATTGTATTTAAAAACAACTTGCTGTTGTAGGAAAATAGAATAAAAAAGAAATTATCAAAAATAAGTTTGTCAGATGTTAGAAAATCTTGTGAATTTAACAAAAATGATGTAATATTTATTTATTTATTTATTTATTTTATTGATCGGCTGTAGTCCAGCTAAATATTTTCCTCTACCATTTTATTTTAAATATTTACATAATATGTAAAAATTACAAATATAAAAAAAAATGTTTGGTAAAATAATTAATTAATGTATGTTATCAAATGTGTTTAACATGTTTTATATAAAATATTGTTTACAAAAATAATTTTTTGATTTTTTTTTTCATAATTTTCAAATATAGTTAATCTTTGTATATGCAATTAGATATGTAAAATTAAAAAATATAAAAACTGAAATTATAATTCTGCGATTATGAACAAATTATATGTTAATGAAATTCCTTTAATTCACTACAAAGGTGAAATAAATAAATAAAATAAATAAGCAAATAAAATAAAAGTCCATGAATGAAAATTTAAATAGAAACATACATTAACGTCAGTCTGTGATCAGGATAACTTAGAAACTGTATATATATATATATCCCTGTAAGCTGAAATTTTATAGAAAGATTCCTTGTAACAACTTTACTAAGATCCCTAAATGCTTTTGGTAAAAGAAGGGACAATATTAATTTAAGGCTCTATAGACCCTAGTTCTGTTAACATATTATATGAACATTTTTTTTTTTCGTGGACTCTTATAATTTGGATATTCGAAAGTTGGCACAACTATACTTTGTTTTCTTTTTTTTTAATGTACTTTGAAGATGTATTTTACTGTTAATTACTTTGAAATAAATTAAGATCTCTAAAAATTCTTGAATATATTTCTTAATTCTCTTTTATTTAATATATATGTAAACTCGATAAATAACACTATAAGCAATTCAGAAATTTTTCTATATGCAGATGATGTTATTCTAATCACTACTGATGAAATCCAAACGCAGGCTCAAAACAAATTGCAAGATGACCTTAACAAAATAAACAAATGGGCATACATAAACAAAATGAAAATAAATGGTGAAAAAACGAAAATAATGATAATTAAAAATAAAAATAAAATTATAAATAACAATGTAATAATAAGTTTACATGAATTAGAATGCTCTAACATCAGTCAAAATAGCAACGCTTTTATGAAAAACTGTAATTGTAAAAAGATAGAAATTATTTCATCATATAAATACTTAGGTATATATATCGACAACAAATTCTCTTGGAATAAACAATACGACTTTGTGATGGGAAAATTGGGTTCTTACTCATATCTTTTTTATCATATTAAAAAAATATTTCCTTTTAAACAAAAACTAATAATTTATAAGTCATTAGTAGATTCACTGTTGAACTACGGCTTGGAGTGCTGGATCAACATCAATAAACAACAAATGGAAAATATCAATAGATTAACGATGAAAATATTCAATAATGTCTATTCAAATTTTAAATATAAATCAAAAAAAGAAAAACAAAGAATAAGAAAAAAATACGGAATATTAAAAATAAACGAAAAATTCATATATAAAATATTAATAAAGAATTACTTTGAGGTAAAAAGAGAAAGAAATTCCCTAGATGAAGAGTTAAAAACAAGATATAATTGGAACAAAATTTTTAAAATTGATAAAATCAGAAATAACTTCGGATACAGATTAAATAATTATGTAAAGTATAAAATTTTTAGTCAAGTAAATATAATTCAAAAAGATAACATAACATTTAAAGAAATAAAACAGAAATTAATCTCTGATGTGGTGGATGGGTTAATTACATTAAAGAATGATTATTAATTGAATTAACTTATTAACAAATATATTAAACTCTCGGTCACATATCACAGGTATGCAGTTACTAAGCATACCTAACGGGACTGAAAAACATTAAAAAAAAAAAAAATAATAATATTAATCTGTCGAAATATTAACACATTTCAAAATGCCTGCTTACTAAAAAGTGTCCGAATTATAATTCAAAACATTCTTGAATTTATAATTTAATTATAATAAATCAACTATCATAATGGCCATCTATCTCCAGTGACAAGTAAAGGTTTTGGAGAATAGAGAATTACAAAAAAAACCATAAAGCAGGATGGGGCGAAGCGCTTTCCTAATGTCAGAATATTTTTTTTTAGTAAATTGAAACGAAAAATAAGACATCTTTATGAAGAGAAATGCTATGTAAAAATCTATTCTTGCTTTTCAATTATTTTTTCGCTTTCTCCATATTTCATTTTCTTTAATGCTAACAAACCTGTGATCACGGATTCTGAGATAATTTTCCCACAACCCGCGCCTCGCAGACCTCATGTGTGATCGTAAGTCACGTGACTGCCGGTTGACCCACATAGATTAAAATGAAAATGTGAGCATCTCAGAGACCGTCTCGGAGATCCGGAATGTATTAATTTAGAATATTATAAGAAATCAATCTATTATAGTAACCCTCTTTCGACAATGACAAAAAAAGGTTTTGGAGAATAGAAAATTCCGAACCCAATAAAGCAGGATGGGGCGAAGCCCTTTCCTAAAGTCAGAAATTTTTTTTTTTTAGTAATTGAAGCGATTATTTATTTTTTTATTTTTATTTACCGGTTGACCCACGTAGATAAAACTGAAAATGTGAGCATCCTCAATACTGTACCTAACCTTTATTTGTATTTCTGCCTCAACACTTTTCGGAGGAGACAAAAAAATCAACATTTCTGACTGATCAACTTTTCAAAAACTATTAATGTAGATTTCTTCGCATTCTTTTTTCTATTTGAAATATCGGATAAATTATTATTTTGGCTATAAAAAAGAAATTAAATTAGAATTACAAAAAAAAAGTAAAGATCAAGGAAAACATGCATCGGCCGGGAATCGAACCCGGGCCGCCCGCGTGGCAGACGAGCATTCTACCACTGAACCACCGATGCTTACATTACCATTTCGAGCTGCTAAAGTTTATAACTAAAGCATTCTTAGGGGTATTGCCTTTTCTTCTTCCACTTGAAGATAAGCTACTAGTTGCGACCCGGGAAATATTCACGGAATTAAAACAAATTCCACATTTTTGAAAAACACAAGATTGAAAAAGATGTTCTAAGCTAATTTTTTTAAATTCCATGACTTCCGCAACAGCCCACATATAATTTGAATGACAAAGCCATTTGTTAAAATAAAAGAAAATAAAAAATTGATTTACCAGTTTCAACAATAACAATAACAATAACGAATGTCCAACAACCAGCACCAATAATCCTGTCTGGACAACAATGACAGCACGTGCTTCGTCATTGTCTTCTACTTGTTGAGTAGTGAGAGAGTGGCTACACAGCCGAAATTATGTCAAAACCGAGGTTTTACAAACTCTCTGATAAATGTTGACGCATGAACTTTATGCATTTCAGTGTAAACTTCATGTATGTGGGAAAGAAAATCTCAATACGCTGATAATAATTGTGTAATCGCGATCCGTCGTAGTAAAGTGGAGAAAATAGTAGAGACGCCATCTTTAAACATGGAAATGACGTCATGCTTGACGTGTTCCAACGCTGCACTGTGATTGGTTATTTCAAATTAAAAATATACAAATTTACAAAGATCGTACAACTTTTACCTATTAATAGGATGATTGCAGTTTTTTTTTTTTTGCTGCCTATAAAAAAAAGAATACAGCGAAATAAAATTACGATATAGAATATGGAGGGACCGAACAAAATCGAAGTAGGAAATGACGTAATATATTCGTTAATTCCCTAAGGGGTTTCAGATTTAAGAAAGCTTCTTTTTTTTGAGATGACTGCCACTTGGTCAGATGCAGAGAAAATACTTTCCTTGTTGGCAAAACTATTTACTGCAGAAATTAATTAAAGATTGTAGCTTTATTACTATTATTATTATTATTATTATTATTATTATTATTATTATTATTAAAATAACACAGGATAAATAAGATTCCTGACTTTATTAGCTGTAAAAACCCAAAAAGTAAATAGTCCCAAATAATCCTGACTTTATTAGCTGCGTAGTCCTAGAATGATCAGATGACAAGCATCGGTGGTTCAGTGGTAGAATGCTCGCCTCCCACGCGAGTGATCCGGGTTCGATTCCCGGCCGATGCAGATACTTTTGCTAATATATTAATCGCTTTCTTATTTTCTTCCGTTTCTTGTACTGTACTGAAAATACAAAATAAATTTCTGAATTTTCGATTTTAAATGGATGCATCTAGAAATTACTTTGTCTGCAACCTGTTAACCAGAACTATGCTGTCAATTTAGTCTCGGAGGACCTGAAATTAGGTCTAAAAATTCTAACCATAATCGCGATTCTTGTAATTCATTATCAGAGACGTCAGAAGAAGCAGAAAATTGAAAAAGTTTCTCAAAAGAATTTTCTTTTTACTTTTGCCTAATTTATAAGATAATGATTCATCCTTAAAGAGAAAGGAGTATAAATTGACCGATCTTTATTTATTCTTTCCTTTGTTCTTATTTTTATTTTTTTTAAACCAATTTTTTTTTTTTTTTTAATTCTTTGAATATTATTCTCCTTCACTATTACACCAATGAATTATTTTCGTTTGTAAAACATATAATATAATATAATACATATAATCGAAATTTTTCTTAAAAAAAAAAATAAAACATGCATCGGCCGGGAATCGAACCCGGGCCGCCCGCGTGGCAGGCGAGCATTCTACCACTGAACCACCGATGCTCACGTGATAATAGCCAAATTATATCTTTCAAGACATTGAGTTTTTCTTTTTTATATTTCCTTTAAAAAAACATTCAATTGCAAGTTCTCGTTTATATATTTCTCATTATTGTTCTTGTTTTTTTGTTTTTTACTGTCAAAAGAAAAAGAAGAGAAATTACAAAATTTTAACAACAAGCCACAACAGAAGCGATTTCCACAGATTTCTTGAATTTCCTGAGGCGCTTTAAGGAAAGAAAGTCTTACAACATCATAACCAATGCGCCACCTGGTGTTTGATAGAGAAATCATTATGGTATTTCCAGTAATTTTTATCTCAGACATTTGTAGGCATAGAATCTTAAGAATGTCTATTCAACTTACATCCATTCAGCTGATGTAAAAAAATATACTTTTAGGTTTGCTTTCCTTTTAGATTTGTAATCATTTAGTTTATTTAAAAATAAAAAATTATAAAGGATTTTTCTTCACTTCTCGTTGCTTTAAAGATTGGAAAACAGAACAGTTTATTGACTAACTATTTAATTGTTGAACTTAATGTGGAATAAAATTACGAACTAGAACTAGATACTGTTATTGAAAACAGTGGATCTCAAACTTATTTCCAGGTCCAAAAATAAGGTGTTGAGATGAGTGCAACTGCAAAATTCGATAGATCGCAAAAGATCGCGAAAAAAACAAACAAAAAAAAGATAATATATCTATTGTGCTCCCAGTGAATGATGGCCGCCCTGTTTTTGTGAGATCTGCGCATGTATCATCGATTACTCTGGTCAGACACTTCCGTATGAGTTTATCACTGGACGTCGCCATTACGGTAAAGGCTTGTTACTTTGCAAAAGAGCATTGTATTTATAAATAATATGTATTTATTTATTTATATAAATACTTATTGTTGCAACTGGTATTGAAATAACGCTAAATAGTCGAGAGAAGTTTTAATTTGGCCTCATCAACATGTCTTTCTCAGTGAAAACAGACGCCATCGTCCATTGTGATAGGAAAACATAATTGATCAGCTACCGGAAGGGCTACGCAGTTCAAACTTCCGCCGGCCATCTTTCATTTTGAGGACAATAATAAACACAAGGTACATATTCCCAGCCGTAACAAAATGCAGATCGGGAGACCATTCGACGCTCACCCGCCTTAAAAAACGCAGGTTGAAAATGTCAACTTGTTGAGAAATATTTCATTTACAGTTATATAATAAAAACCAACTCGATTAAAAAAAAGAGCTCGCTGAGTTATTTTAAAATAATTCAATTGCAAATTTATTAAATCCGAATTTTCTTTGTTAATAGACTAACTTTTTTAATCATTTTTTTTTTATTTCATTATTTTTGCCAGTGGTTTATTGATGGTTTATCTATAAAAGTTAAACATATGAATAATACAGTGGCGATCAGATATTAGTAGATCTGAGTGTCATTAATAGAAATGTTAAAAAAACATCACGCCCTTTTTTTTTAATAATGATAAAGTGTTTTATAACAAGCCATGCAGGCCTTTAAGTGTAGGGAAGGTTTATTCTACAAGCAATCCTCCAAAAACGAGAGTTGTTGAGGTAGGATGGACGTTTTTAACGCCCTCCGCCTTTCAGAGGCGTATTTACACGAGGGCTAAAAGGGCTACAGCCCAGAGCGGCAACTTTAGGGAGCGGCAAAAAAAAATAGGAAAAAAACAAAAATCCTGTGCTATTCAATAATATTAATATTCAATATTAATATTCAAAAATATTAAGTGTCATATTACAAGCAGAAAATGAGAGAAACATAAAAAGAAACAGACATTTCCTGGCTTTTTGATGTGTCTGTACAGTATATGCGAACAGAGCGTATTTTTGGCTTTCAGTGTCTATCCAGGGAAATCGGGTGAGTGATGACTGTGGCCGTAGGTTTGAAGTGGAAGGGGGTAGACGTTGCTTTGGAGGCGTGTGAGGCGGCGGGGGACTGTCAGACAGTGACGTTATACCTGTATTTACTTTCTAATACATATCTTCTGCGATTGTTATGTACGAAATATATTCCAATTATTTAAATTAACTTTGATATTTAATTTTCTGTTAAACAACTTTTTACAACATATTTTTAGAATGTGTACTTAAGGAAAGGTATGCATCATTATATATTTTTTTTCACACTCTAAGTAAATTCTAACAAATAGACGAGTTTTAATTATCAGTAACTTAGCTCAAAACAAAATTTAAACATCAGTCTAGTTTGCTAATGGGGATATATTCAGACAGGAGGGTAAGGAGGAAGGGCGGCAAATCTGGCATAGCCCATAGGCGGCCAAAGTGTAATCCCATATTCTTTCTTGCAGCTTCTAATGCAAGGAATGGTCCATACTTGCCACAATGTCGAAATCTTGCAACAATGTCAATATCATCAGCATACGCAAGTATTTATATTGATTTATAAAAGATAGTGCCTCTGTCCAACAAGTTCGCGTCTCTTATCACCTTTTTTAGAGCAACGTTAAACAAAAGGCAAACCAATGCATCTCCTTGCCGCACTCCATTCTGAATAGCCAATGGCTCTGACTTGTGAGAAAGTTCCTTGAATTCTTATACAACTTCTCACGTCATTCATTGTTATTATTACCAGTTACTCCCAGTTTTCCAAGAGCAGAGTATAAACATTCCCTATTTATGCAATCATATGCAGCTTCATAATTAATTAATAACTGATGTAGTCCGATCCAAACTCACTGTTTTTTCTAGGATTTGTCTCAAGGTGAAATATCTGATCTGTAGTTGATTTCCCTTGGAGGAATCCACATTGATAAGCTCCATTTGTTTTTGGACGAATGGTAAAAGACGATCAAACAGCACATTTGAGAATACTTTATATCCCAAATTAAGAAGTGTTTTGCTCCGATAATTCCCACATTTCATTTGATCTCCTTTCTTATACAGGGACATATAATTCCTTCCTTCCACTGTTGTGGCATTCTCTCTTCTCTCTATATTAGAGTAACTATATCATACTATGTTCATTTTTTTTGCCACCATACTTCAGCAGTTCTGCTGGACTTTATCCGTGCCAGGGGCTTCATTATTCTTTAGTTTCTTCATAGCAAATTCTTATTTCCTCAATAGTTGGGGTATCCTGGTTCTCTTGTAATTCATGTTTCCGGTTCACTTCGATTGAAGCAAATCTCTGTGCCATTATAGAATTAAAGAGGTTATCAAAATGTCTACGCCATCTTCCACAGATTTCTTTCTCACTACTTCTAATTCTTCCTTTCTCATCCTTGATTAAACTGCTTCTGCAATTAAAGGGTTTACTCATATCATAAACTTAGATCGGTAGTTGGCGGAAAAAGAATTATTTTTTCACTCAGGTTGACTGTCTTTCGCAAAGGGCTGTTTATAAACGTTAGCCCAAACCTATGATATCCTGGAATATCCAAATATCTGGCATGTATAAAAATGTATTACTTTACAATAAACTGTAATGTGTTTTCAAATGTTTACGAATGTTTCAATATATAGGACAGTGAAGCAATTAAAAATATTCAACTTTAATTAATTTATAGTAATAATATATTGGTTTCAATGCCTCTACACGTTTAATAACTTTGTGAAACCGAATAAACGTTGTCATATATTTTGTGTGATAATAGAGAAGTTGTTAATATGAATAATACTATTTAAAATATAAATCTAGATACTACACTTTCTTCCATTTTTTTCAATTAAGGCGAAATTCCATCTTTGGATGAATTTTTAAAAGTAAAAATTCAAAGTTAACCGATATGTAATTTTGTATGTTATTTTACGTTGCTTTTTAATAATAATTAGGTAAAATTTTCTGGAATTAAAAGTACAGTTAGATAAAGAACCTTCCCGTGATGCTTGGAGTTACAAAGAGAGAAGAAGGAAATGTGATGATCAGTGCGCAGCTCTCCCGTCACACAGTGCTTGGGAAAAAATCCTAGTTCACCATTTTACGTAAGATTATATAGATTCCAGTCTATTTCAAACAGGATTTTGCGTGCTTGACTTCACTATCCTCACAGTTTACAAAGAATTTAAAAAATATCCAAAAGATGATGGAGCACCGGCATCGGCGGTTCAGTGGTAGAATGCTCGCCTCCCATGTGAGGGATCCGGGTTCGATTCATTTCGATATGACAGATTCTGCTGATTCTTTTTTTTTTTCAACGTTTGAATAACTCTTTCAATGAGATTAAGAAATAAAACACACATTTCAATTGTAGTCGTTTTCTAATATAAAAATTTGCTTTCGAATTTGTGGGGAAATCAGATTTAAGATGACCATAAATTTTATCTGTATTAGCAAAAAACGAAATTTTGGTCCGTCTGAGTTCCCCACAGTGTTTCTCCCAAAGAATGCAACTAGAAAACAAAAATAATAAATGAATAAATAAATGAATAAATAAATAAATAAATAAATAAATAAATAAAATAAAAAAGTGACTGTTTTCAAGAGATAATGCGATTATATCTCTTTAAACAATACACATTACCTTCTCAAATACATTCTATTTAAACATTGCATTCTAATACTTAGGGATTCTTAAAAATTGCCTCTTATTTTTTCAATAGTTTTCTCTTAATAATATCCTAACAATATTTCATTAATGCTGTTTTAATTCATTCTAAAACAAATGTTAGGATTATAAGTTTAGGTTGAAGCTTCCAACAACAGGCACCGGTGGTTCAGTGGTAGAATGCTCGCCTCCCATGCGGGTGATCCGGGTTCGATTCCCGGTCGGTGCAGTTAATTTTTTTTTTTTTTGTACAACTCCAATCCCCACAAGGCCAAACATTCATGAAATTTGATATGTAGAACGAATAATTATTTTCAACTTTTAATCCCAAAATTCACCTCAATGAACGGAATTCGAATTTGATCAGTCTTCGTTTGCAGGTAGCAACTGTAAAACTAGTTTTGCTTAGCAGATAATAATATCGCGTATATAATATTTTTCAGATATCCTTTCTGTTAATTTATTTTAATTCCCAAAGAATTGTATTTTTTCAAGAAATCATCTTATGTTGTCTAAATTGAAATACTTTGCTTTTAAGGTTTTAGAAATTAAAAAAATTAATAAATTTTAGTCTACACACAAACACAGTTTTCAATCACATAAACAATCCAGCCAATACAGGAATAGGTGATGACGTCATAGCTAATCAATCCCAAAGAAACAAGCGCGACAAAACAAAAAAGATTCCTTTACCTCAAGTTGACGTTGACCCAGCATTGTTTAAATTTTAGAACCTTCGTTTGTAAAAAGGCAGTTGACCATGAGCTCTGTGAAGGGGTTCGAAATCTCCTGCAAACTGTATGTGTTGCTTTAATAAAACTATGTTTGTGTGTAGACTGAAAT
>JAFIDM010055287.1:0-11325 GCA_023159025.1 Thereuonema tuberculata | reverse complement strand
AACGTGTGGATGCCTCAAATATAAATGCATCGTGTCTCACAAAGCTAATCATCTCAAAAAAAATATCAGAGGGTGTAATGCGAGAAGGAGCATATAAGACATTGTTTGTTATACGAGTTCGATATAAAGAGTATGGCAGCCGCAGCTTGTCGCAATGTTTGTCAAGTTTATGGGAAGGATGCAATAGACGAAAGCACATGTCGTCGATGGTTTCTTAAATTAAGCGTAGGAGATAGAAGATTCGAAAATCAGGCTAGGAGTGGACGACAATCACACGTTGGTGAGGACGATATTAACCAACCATAAGGAACAGTCCGAATCCAACCGTGCAAGAATTAGCGGAGACCTTCAACGTACACCGGACAACGGTCGAGAGACGACTGGTTAAGTTGGGTTTTACGAGAAAGTTGGATCATTGCGTTCCACATAAACTGACAGCTAAGCAACGGGATGACCGAATCGCCACCTGTGTTTCCTTGCTTTCCCGGTACAAAAATGACCCATTCATGACACGAATTGTGACAGGAGATGAGAAGTGGGTTATGTACCGTAACGTAAAGCGTCGTAGGACTTTGTATCGCCCCTCTGATGCTCCTGCATCGACTTCGAAAGCTGAACTTCATCCCAAGAAGGTGTTAATGAGTGTGTGGTGGGATGTGCAAGGAATAATTCACTGGAAGGTCATGCCACTCAACCAAACCATTAATGCTGCCTTCTACTTTCTACAGTTAGACATGCTGCATTCAAATTTGGTAGCAAAGCGGCCAGGTCTCATCAATCGTCGCGGTATTATCCTTCATCACGATAACGCCAGGACACATGCTGCTCTCATCACTCGCCAAAAGTTACTGGGAAAGGAGGTTTTACCCGACCCTCCCTATTCTCTGACTTGGCACCAACTGACTATCACCTATTTCGTGCGTAGAACAATTCCGTCAGTCAGAAAATCTTTGATGATCTTGATGCTGAGAAAACTGCCATCCAAGACTTTTTTGACTTGAAACCGCCGGAATTTTACCGCCGTGGGATTCATCTCCTACAGAAAGATGGCAAGAGGTCCTACATAGCAATGGAGATTATGCACAATAATAGGTACTGTTCATTTTGCGTTTATTTTCTCTTCTTTATGGGTAATAAAAACGGGTAGAACTTTTGTACTCGCCCAGTAGTATATATACCAAATTTGGCACAACAGTTTTTTGCCTATCACTATCCAAACATCATCTGTTTAATTATGGCCACCCGATAGTTGGATCAAATTCCCTAACATTGATATCCAGAGACATTAGGTTCCTTTTAATTGGAGAATGAAGAAATCGCAGACCCATAATGGGAAATATTCAGAAATACTTAAATAAATGCATTTCGTAATTCATACAGGATCACCTATTTTGAAACTAAGTTAATAAAGGAAAGATTAAAAGAAAAAAGTTTTATTTTGGTTTCGTTTTAAGGTGATTTCAATGAAATAAAAAAAAATCACGTTTTACCGTTCGTTTGTGTAACCAAATCATTCTTTCAGTTTCCACAAATCATTTATTTTTTTAATTATTTTTTTCTTTGATATATATTGTGATATTTCTGAATTTTTGAGTAATATTTCTACTTTCTGAATTTCAATTTATAATAATACTGTATATCTCTATTAAATATAATTTTCTACTTTTCAGGACAAATGGCTGCTTTAGATGAGAACAATCTTTCTCAAGTTTCAGGCCCTGCAAATGAACCTCAACCAATGTCTGAAATTAGTCTGACTATTGGAGGTCAACGTGCTGGTGTAAAGCATGAAGAGATCAGTGCTTCTTTAGGACCATCTACCAGGAGTATTCGTATAACAAATGAATCAGAGAAGAAGCAGAGGACTGCAGCAAACAAAACAGAAGAATCGAAGAACCCAACAGAACAACCAGCTAACAAGGAGAAGGAGAAATCAACTCCACCATTGAAGAAAACCATTGCTTTCAAACGCAGAAACAAGCAGAAGCTTTGGAAGAACAACTTTAACGCTATCAAAG
This sequence comes from Thereuonema tuberculata, assembly GCA_023159025.1. NCBI lineage: Eukaryota > Metazoa > Arthropoda > Chilopoda > Scutigeromorpha > Scutigeridae > Thereuonema > Thereuonema tuberculata. Next base: position 9,307 of record JAFIDM010055287.1, on the reverse strand, counting down.
TGACTAGAAGAAACGTTGGACCCGATATGTTAGCAGCTTCATCCATCTACAGAAAATGGTTGAATAATAATATAGATCCAACGTTATTCACTGAAAATGAGGAAATCGAAGAGGGTGAGAGGGAAACTTGTTCTCGCCAAACCAGTGTTATCTAGCCCAAGTCCCAATGAGTCATTGTTAAGAATGACTTTTGGTGCAGGAAAATCAAAGCACAATTCAGAAGTTTTTAAGTAAGAGAAGTAGGATACAATAGAATTACTGTCATATTAATACTGAAGTAACCAATTTTATTTGTCCTTAACAGAAACATTGTTCAATAAAGATTTATTGTGATAGAACGAACTGTTATTTGATGAACATTTTTATAAGTACAGTTTCCAAAATATGAGACAGGACAATAAACTAAGTTACACGATAAATAATAGAAATAAAACTCCTCTATGAAGTTAATTATTGATCTTCATTTCAGAATCTTATAAGTGCATTGATCAATTTACAGCCTCATAAACTACAGACGAAACTACAAAAGAAACTTATGGTTTCTTTTCGCTTTTACCTTTGCTTCGTTTGGATTTTTCTGCCCGTTACTCCTCCGAAACCATAAGATTACACAGAAATACAAATAGGGTGTCAAATATTAAGTAAATACTATTCAGGATCAGTGACGGCTCGTAGCTAAAATTAGCGGGGGTGCTGCCCCAGAAAATTTTTAGCCTTTGTTTTAAAATTGTGTAAACGGAAACAAACATGTATAAAAAGAAAATTTATTCAGAAACTTGATAAAATCCTAAAAGAACAAAATCAAACATTTTTTACTTACTTTAACCTAAATTGTTATGGCTCAAGCTTGATCTATTCATTTAAAAATTTAAGAACCGAAAAATGCAATGTAATCTAATTCAACACTTTATCGCAATCAAGAATATGGTACACGGTTTTTAAGCACAACACACGCGGAGTAAAAAAAAAAAAGCAGGGGGGAAAAGACAGCTTCCTAGCACGGCAGTATTGACAGTTGGAAAAACAGTGTCGCCTCTTCATTGCAGCCTCGCGTGCTGCTTCCTAAGTGCGCATGCGCACAACAGTCAAACGCCGCGCCGCTGTAACTGCGAAGCTTTACAGTTCCATTCGGAGAATTTTGTATCTTCTTAATAAACTAGGGGATGGCTACTGACATTAAGCTTAAGGATTATACATTGTACAAGTAAAAAGAAAGAATTAAAGAAAAAAGGACTGATTATATTAAATGTTATCGATAATATCAAATGGAAATAGGCCTTGGGAAATCTAAGAGGGTGAGAGGAAAACTTCTTCTGGCCGAACCAGTGTTATCGAGCCCAAGTCCCAATGAGTCATTATTAAGAATTCAGGGTAGAGGTGGGGTCCAAGGGGAGTGATGTGACACACCACTTGCTGGTTAATATAACCTCTCCTCCCAAATGTCAACCTCACCTTCTTGTGGTGGACCCTGTTTTCACGAACGAGGCTCTGGCGACCGAGTATTGGCGGGATAGCCATAGTCCTTTTGTGTCAAGGAGGAAATACCGAGACACCAGCGCAGTCCATCGAAGCGCCCCCTCGGTGAGGGACACCCTCCATGGGTCCTAAACGCCCGCCCCCGAATCCAAGGTGGAAGGCATCGTGCCGATGGATGTGTGGCACTACGGGGTTATTTTAGTGTCATGAACGATCCCTGTGGAAAAAAACAGAATTGCCTGGCGACAACCACAGTATTTAAACTGCTTCGGCAGTGCTTCCAGGCAGATGTGGGATAGCTTCCTGGTGACCGTTTACTTTCCTCAGTTAATTCTTCTGTGTATGGATTCTAATAATTTTTTTCCTTCATTGGGAAGCAATTCCCACACCGTCGATGTTACCTCTCCTTGTACTACCAGTCAGACTTTTTTAATTATGCACTCTTTAACCCTTGAGACACCTTTGTCTAAACTGTCCCCGTTTCTCATCTCGAAAGCACTTTCAGGTATCACTTCAAATATCAAGTCTGTCAAGAAGCTACAATCTGGCGATTTGCTAATCCAGCTGCCTTATTCAAAAGCTGTGGACCAACTTCTTAAGTTGACGACTCTGGCAAATACTCCGGTATCTGTCACTAAACACAAGACTTTAAATTCTAGTCGTGGCGTCATCCCAGAACCAGATCTGGACGGTCTATGTGATTCTGACCTTCTCGAAGGCTTTGCTTCGCAGGGTGTCACTGCGGTCCGCCGCATTAACATCCGTCGTGATAATAAGGAAGTACCAACTCGCACAATTGTGCTTACTTTTAACTCCTTCACACTGCCTACGAGTGTCACCGCTGGCTATTTACGCTGTCCTGTGCGTCCGTATATTCCGAACCCTCTACGCTGTTTTAAATGCCAGCGTTATGGTCATGGCTCCGCAGCTTGTCGTGGCAAGTCCATCTGCCCTAAAGGCCGTTTTACATTAATATTTCACTCGCCATAAATGCAAGCCATAACGCAGGTCATGTCAGGGTAGATTGCGAGTGATTAGTGCACTGCTTTACACTTACCATAACGCCTTCCATCAAACCGAACATTTCCACTTCGCAATTGTCATCATGCCTACGTTTTATTTACGAAAAAAATAGCAGTGATTTATATAAAAACCATTTAGTCAATGCATCGGATAGGTGAAAGAATGTCTTTAATTAATTAAAATAGGAAATATTCATGTTTTTTTTCATCGTTTTGTGTTTCTTTGTTTTCAGTTTCGATAAATCAGTTTCGATAAATAGTTCAGGCTCGTTAAATCTCTATCAATGGCGATATCTTTGCGAGATCTCGGATCGCTGTCGATTCGAATTTTCAAGCCGAAATTCTGAAATGATTTTGATTAATAATGTAAGATTTTATGAAAGCATCCACGAAAACATAAGGAAAAGATGCCCTCCGATCGTGAAAATCATTTTTGTAATCGGTAATTTCGAATAAATAGATACAAATCGATTGGACTTCCAAGTTCTACAATTCGTCACCAGGAGCGCTAGTGGCGATGTCCAGCCATCTGATGTCGAGACATTTCTTCGAAAATAGCCCAAGCTCTATCGCTGGACATCTCCGGGACATGTCTGATGTCGAGGTGATGGCGAGTGAAATGTCCAGGTTATAGCGAGTGAAATTGTAAATGTAAAACGGCCTTAAATGTGGTGAGCCATCCCACGAGTCTACACCGTGCACTTTACGTCTCAAGTGTGTCAATTGTTCCGGCGACCGTCCTTCATATTCCCGATCTTGTCCTCGCTGGAAAGAGGAGAAAGAGATCCAGGTCAGAGTGAAACATTCTCTTTCTTATCCCGAGGCTCGGAAAATGCTTCCTGCTGTGCCAGCCCAAAAGACTTTCTCTTCTGTGGTACAATCCAAACAGACGACTTCGATCGCCTGTCAAACAGACATCACTTGTCCTCCTCATGAGTCTTTTTCTTCAATATTTCAAACCATTGCTACTTGCACACCAACAGGTCCCTCGCCAGCTACACAATCTACCTCACAATCTACCATTTTGTCTTTACCGATATCTTCACGTCCTTCTATTACCCCAGCAGCTCCAAAATTCACACGGAAGCGGCATTCAGTTTCTCCACATCAATCCCTGTTATGCACACGTTCACGCTCGCCTTCTCGTGGACGTCGGAGACATTCCTCTCCCCGTCGATCTTCTGATGACGATATAAATGACCCCTTAGCATCTCCTATTTTTCCGGCACTACCATCTGCTCCACCTTGATTTTTTTGTTGATTTTTTTCACCTTTTCTTTTTTAACTTCAATTATGGTTTCTTTGTCATGGAATTGTAGAGGCCTTCGCTCCAACTTAAATGATGTTAAAGCTTTAGTTCACACACATCACCCTGTATGTCTGTGTCTGCAGGAAACTTTTCTTACGGGAAACGACACTTTTTCTTTTCATGGTTATTCCATGCTGAGTAAACAGCGGACTGATAGAAGCGGTGGAGGAGTTTGTCTCCTTATTCGAAATGACATTCCTTTTTCCCCTGTTCCACTTACGACTTCTTTGGAAGCTGTTGCTGCTCGCCTTTAACACGCCGCCTTTTTACTATCTGTAGCTTGTACCTTTCCCCCACAGCGGCTGTTTCGCCTACAGACATTGATAATCTTCTTGATCAATTACCGACTCCGTTTCTCTTAGTTGGTGACTTCAATGCTCACTCTCCGGTATGGGGTTCTTCCTTCACCAATACTCGAGGAACTGTTATTGACGATCTTTTAGTTCGGCGCAATCTTTGTATTTTTAATACAGGTGCAGCGACTCATTTCACATCTTCACCAATATCGTTTTCTGCTATAGATTTAGCAATCGGTTCGGCTTCGCTCTTCCCCCATTTCTCATGGGATGTCATTGATGATCCTGGTGGCAGTGACCATTTCCCAATCATTCTCCAAGAACTACCTCGTTCTGCTGTTTCATCATCGTGTCGTCCTCGCTGGAAATTTGACTCTGCTGATTGGATAACTTTTACTACCCGCTGTACTCTGGAAGCCATTGATCTTTCAGCTACCATTGATCAAATTATTGACGAGGTCACGCATATGCTGCAGAAGCAATAATTCCACAAACATCTGGACGATTCCCACTGCATCCTAAACCTTGGTGGACTCCTGATTGTACTTATGCACAGAAACTTAAACAAAAAGCCTGGAACATTTTCCGACATTATCCCACTTCTGCCAATCTTTTGTCCTTTAAGCGTGCCCGCGCTTCAGCTTGTCGTATCCGTCGGGCTAGTCAGAAGGAGTCGTGGCAACGCTTTATATCATCAATAACATGTACACTGTCTTCAAAGACCCTCTGGGATAAAATTCGGAAGATGCATGGCAAATATGTATCTCACTCTTTGCACATCCTCAAAGAAGATGGAAAAGAAATTGCTAACATCTCTGATCAAGCTGAAGCACTTGGACGGGCTTTTGCGCGGAATTCCAGCCCAGCTTTGTTATCTTCCACTTTTCAACAAATTAAAGATCGTACTGAAGCTATTCCATTAAACTTCTCTTCTTCCAACAGAGAACTATATAATCTCCCTTTTAGTATCCAGGAGTTCTTGTTTGCTTTAGATTATAGCAAAAATACCGCATGCGGCCCTGATGGACTTCATTATGTGATGTTACGTCATTTATCTTTTTCTTCGTTGAATATTCTTCTTTCTATATTTAATAAAATCTGATTAGAACACCTCTTTCCTGATTGTTGGGTCGAGCCATCATTATACCTTTCGCTAAACCTGGTAAAGATGTGAGTGATCCAAATAATTATCGGCCCACAGCACTCACCAGCTGCTTATGCAAGACACTTGAACGCATGGTAAATCGCCGACTTCAATGGTTTCTTGAAGTTAATCAGCATCTAGCTCCCACACAGTGTGGATTCCGACAACATCGTTCTACGATTGACCATCTTATCCGTTTGGAAGATACTATTCGCGCTGCCTTTGTTAATCGAGAACACCTCGTCTCCATCTTCTTTGACTTGGAGAAGGCCTATGATCGCACATGGAAATTTGGTATTTTGCAAGATCTTTATAGTTATGGCCTTCGTGGCCACATGCCTATTTTCATTCGCAATTTTCTTGCAAATCGAACTTTTCAAGTTCGTCTGGGATCTACGCTGTCCACCGTTTATCCTCAAGAACTCGGAGTCCCTCAGGGTTGTGTTTTGAGTGTTACCCTTTTTTCTGTAAAGATCAACGGCATCATCTCTGCTTTGCCTCCTTTTATCCACCATTCTTTGTATGTTGATGACTTACAGATTTCCTGCCGTTCTGTAAATTTACGTCTGATTGAAAGACAACTGCAGTTAGCTTTGAATCAGTTGCAGGCATGGACTATTTCTAGTGGTTTTAATTTCTCCCAATCCAAAACTGTCTATGTCCATTTCACTCGTCGTCAGGGAATTTTTCCTGATCCCCAGCTGACTCTTGGTGGTGTCCCACTTCCATGTCATTCTCAACATAAATTTTTAGGCCTGATTTTTGACAGGAAATTGACTTTTAAGGATCACATCCTTGATCTCCGGAAGCGTTGTATTTTAAAATTACATTGTATCAAAGCGCTTTCACATTCCACTTGGGGTGGTGATCGCCTGGCTTTGTTGCGCATTTACCGTGCTCTTATTCGATCCAAACTAGATTATGGCTGCATTGTATATGGCTCTGCACGGCCATCTGTACTTCGAACACTTGATCCTGTTCACAATCAGGCCCTTCGTTTCTGCCTCAGTGCTTTCCGTACTTCACCGATTCCTAGCCTGTACGCAGAGGCTCTGGAACCGTCCCTGCACTTTCGTAGACAAGCCATGTCACTGCAATATTTCGCACGGATTTCTTCACTTCCACATAACCCTGCTCATCAATGTGTCTGTCGTCCCCGTCAACGACGACTTTTTACCAATCGTCCTTCCATTATCCCACCGTTTGGACATCGGGTGACGACTTGGCTTACTACACTACATCTCACTGACCTTAACATTGCCACTTTACCTGCTTTACCATCAGCACACTGGAACTATCACCTCCCAACCTGTGATTTTTCGCTTCGTAATTTTGCAAAAATCAATACGTCCTCGACAGCCTTTCAGAATCTGCATCGGGACCATTTGTCCCGTCATTCTGACTTCAACATTTTTTACACCGATGGATCTAAAGGCGCATCTTATGTTGGAGCCGCCTTTTATACTGCGACTTTCAGGAAAGTTGTTCATCTTCCTTCTGAGATTTCGGTGTTCTCTGCTGAGCTTTATGCCATTTTCCTAGACTTAAAGTATGCATTTCAGGAAACGTTTCCCAAAACTCTTATCTATAGTGACTCTGAGAGTGCTCTGCAGGCACTGTGCAGTCACACAGTGAAGGTTCACCCTTTTGTTTTGTCCATTTTAGATTTCTTACAACGTTTTCAACATTGCACGATCATTTTATGCTGGATCCCAGGCCACGTCGGTATTGTCGGCAATGACCACGCTGATTCTCTCGCCAAGTCTGCTGCTGGTCTCCCACTGCGACGGATCTCCACTCCTCCCTCTGACATCAATGCTCTTATATGTCCTCGTCTCCGATCTGCCTGGCAACACGAATGGGATGATCTTCACGGCAATAAACTTCGTCTTGTCAGTCCTTTATTATCCTCTCCTACCTATCGGCTGCTTCCAACTCGCCAGAAGGATGTTTTTCTGGTGCGTCTGAGGATCGGGCATACAAGACTCACACATAGCTATTTACTGCTCAATCGTCCACCTCCCCAGTGTTCTACGTGCAACGTTATTTTAACTATTCATCATATTTTAATTGACTGTCCTGCTTTTAATCAACATCGTCATCAGTGCTTTTATCCTCTTTTAATTTCACGTTTCTTTTCATATTTCCTTGCTTTTGAATGATAATGAGCTGTTACCCATTTCCGCAGTTATCCGCTTCATTTCTCAATGTGGCCTTGCCTCTCTTTTATAATTAACAGTTATTTCCTTGTTTTTGCCCATTTTATCTTGATTTAATTTGATTATTTTGCTTTTTCAATGTTCTTAATTTTACCTTTCTTGGCGCAGCTTAGCCACTGCTGCTTTTGCGCCATTAAAACACCAACAAACAACAACAGGGTAGAGGTGGGTCAACACCTTATTGAGCTCGTTACTTTATAACTTTGTAAATGAATTATTTTATTTGTCTGAAAGTTTAATTATTTATTATTCTGTACATAATCTATATCTCCACCAATTTTTGTCTCCTTCGGACAAAAGTGTCGTTCTAGGTAGTCATTTTTTTTGTTAATGAGTGTATCATAAATCTATTAAAAAGTATCGACTGACTGTAAAAGGAAGATTTAGAATCAGTTTCAATATTGAATAGCAAACCAATTAAATTGTATATAAAACTGTTTATATATACAGTAGCACCTCGGTTAACCGAAGTAGTTGGGACCGGACCTCCGTCGGTAAATCGAAAATTTCGGATAAAAGAGAGCACTTAAAAATGGCCATCAGGAGACCGCAACACTCGATTTTAAGCATGTACACATGTACAAAATAACTAAATGTAATTCAAAAGACATACATCAAAAACCGTTATCTTCTTTAATCCAACAAGACACATAAATAAACTCAAACATCTTCGCTGTGGATACCGTGGATACCAATATTTCGTTTTAATTTCTAAAACTTTTTCAAGGTTTAGCTTGATGAATTAAAAATAAAATAATATAAAAAATGGAAAGAGAAATCTTCTCTCACCAAAACAATATAATATAAAATCTTTCCATTTTTTATGTTATTTTATTTTTAATTCATCAAGCTAAACCTTGAAAGAAATATTGGTATCCACGGTATCCACAGTGAAGATGTTTGAGTTTATTTATGTGTCTTGTTGGATTAAACTAAATGTGATGTTTTTAAATATATTACTATAATTTGAAACAATAAATGTGTTCAATAGATATCACTCAAGACAGAAAATGCAAAGTAAATGTTTATATGACATACGATACATCCTTACATTGGCTTAAACGAAAGTTTGCTCTGCCGTAAGCATGATTGACGTCGTTTAACCGCTCTGTCCCGAAGTTGTTTCAGTAGCGTCAGTTCTGTAGAATCAGAGTCAGTCTGTTCTGCCAATCACACCAGTCCTTTTGCAAAACATTCAAAACCATCGGAGTTGCTTATTTTAGAAGTTTCGAGCACCTCATCTTCATCACTTTCGTAGTTATCGTCATCGCTATTGTGTTTTCGTTTAGTGGGCTCCATAGCATAAATGAATGTTCTACATTTCGTTAAAGCCAACGCTTCTCAGTCGGACAAAAAGTAGCCAATAGGAAGGCAGAAGGAAAGGGGTCTTGGAGACGAATGGAATTTCTGGCAAAGGGGGAAAAGAGAATGGAATTTCCTACAGGAGGGGAGATGGGGCGATGGATTTAAAAAAAATAATTCAGGAAACGAAGTCGGTTAAACGAGGTTCCCGTTAAAGAGTTTCGGATAATCGAGGTTCTACTGCATATATCAACCGCAAAAGGTGTCAATCCTGCAACCCACTCCGCTTCCCTGGTGACTGAGAAAATGATCTTACAATCCAAGATCACGTGCCCTTCATGTATGGGAGCGAAGTCGACCAAAAGTGAACGGTTTAGCCTTTGACCTTACCTCATGTGATTTACAGTTGATCGACGTCGATGAAAAATAAAACTTAACCATCCTGAACAGTGGCGGCTCGTGTATAGGCACTGTGGTACTGCAGCACCCCCTAGGCCTATTTCCATTTGATATTATCGATAACATTTAATATAATCAGT
>JAFIDM010055286.1:0-11325 GCA_023159025.1 Thereuonema tuberculata | reverse complement strand
TTGATTTTCTGGAACATTCCTTTTGTTTCGTGGATGGTTCCAGAAAAAGCTACATTATGAACAAAACTCGTAACATAATTCCGGTCTGAAAATTTGAATCGGCTTGCGCTTGAAATCTCGAAAGCATATCATTGTTTGTCGAGATTTAACGAGAAATATCAAAACCGAAAACAAAGAGAAATACAAAATGATGAAAAAATGAAATACTTCCGGTTTGAATTAATTAAAAGCATTCTCTCGCCTATTCGATAATTGCATTGAATAAATGATTTTTTTATATAAAACCAATGTTTACTTTTATCGATTCCATGGATGTTGGGATCTCGTCAACAACGAGACCTTCACTTGATTTTCAAATGGGTGAATGTATTCTTGCAGAGTCATGTAATACACTTAAAATATCGTAATGGCAAACCGGTTAAACACTCGAAAACGAGCAAATTCCTAGCCAACATCCTGTACAGTATATGCGTAATGCGTGCCCAATTTATAAAAAAAAAAATCCTTATTACTTCAAAATATATATTCTTATACTAAGAAAATAAAATATTCGCATCGTTATAGTTATATCTCATCTTTCCTCGTTGAAGTTGTTGCTACTGTATGAAAATCCTGTTAGGATGATGTTTCTGAAATTTCCTGTTCAATTTATTTATTTTTCGGCTATAATCTTATTTCAATCGTTAAGTATGAATTAACCTTTATTGATCATTATTTGAAATTTTTAAAATAATGCAAAACTAAACTGCATTTGATAATAAATTTGTAATTTTTTGTTATACACTCATGACAAAAAAATTAGCGCACCAAGAAGGAGTCGTCAAAATGAAACGAAAATTTACATACGTAATGACTACTTTGATATAAGTAAATGATAAGAAAATCAAAGAAAAAGGATAATTTATTTCAGAGAAAAAGGCAAAATAACGGAGGAGTTAATACCCCGTTGGACCCCCTCTAGCACGAATGCACGATGCGATACGATCGGGCATTGAGTCATACAAGTTCTGTATGATGTCTTGAGACATTTCGTTCCATATTTGCTGTAACCTTGCCTCTAGTTCGCTCAAACTCGTGGGATGCCCAACTCGTCGTCCCAAATGATCCCAGTTATGCTCGATTGGAGACAAATCTGGGGATCGGGCAGGCCAAGGAAGGGTAGTAACAGTGCGGAGACAGTCTTGTGACACCCTTGCCGTATGAGGCCGAGCATTGTCTTGTTGAAAAATGGCTCCTGGGAGCCGTTGCATGAGTGGCAACACACGTGGTTGCAGGATTTCATGAACATACCGCTGGGCTGTCATGGTGCCACGGAACAATACTAGGGGTGACCGTGTATTGTAGGCAATGGCACCCCATACCATCACACCAGCTGTGGGAGCGGTGTGTCGCTGTACAGCAAAGGCAGGATTGAAGCGTTCACCACGGGCTCTCCACACACGAACACGATTGTCATCACTGCCGATATTGAATCTGGATTCATCGCTATAGACGACCTGGTTCCATTCCGCTGCAGTCCAGTTTCCTCGTGCGCGGCAAAACTCCAAACGGAGGCGTCGACGGGTGGGCGTCAAGGGCAGCACACGTAATGGGCGCCGCGATACCAACAGTCCTTCAGCCAGGCGCCTTCGTATGGTTCGAGAAGACACAGCGGCCCCTAGTGAAGGTGCTACCTGTGCCTGGATGGCGGCCGATGAAGCAGTTGGCTGTACGCGTGCATTTCTGACTTCTTCTTGACGACTGGTCTGTCGAGGGCGTCCTGAGCCTGGTCATCGTGTACATGACGTCTCTCGGGTCTACTGGTCCCAACACCTCCTCACAACACAATCAGAGCGGCCTAATTGACGAGCTACTCGCCTAGCTGACCACCCAGCTTCCATCATCCCGACGATTCTCCCTCTCTCAAACTGCGACAACTGCGTATACTGTCTTCGAACACGGCGTAATGGCATATCTACCTCAGCTCTTCCTTTGTAAATGATTCAGCACTCAAACAAGCTTTGGTTACCTGTTTTATACTCCACAGAGTACGATATTCAACGCCCTCTACCGGCTATACGTAATGCGCAATCACGCTGCATTTCTAATCATTTGCATATCTCCCCGACATGTACCTTCATTGCAAGTTTCGTTATGATCCCGCAAATATTTCTTGGTGCGCTAATTTTTTTGTCCATGAGTGTATTTGTGATTAATGCTTATATGTAATTACTATATTAAATACCATAGCAGACATTTCCTGTTGAGATGTTTAGCTGCTAGATAACAGATTTGTTGAACTCTGTAAATGTGTGATTGTAATATATGCTGTTTGTCTGTGAATTACATAATTTGCTAAATTTGCAGTCACTTCAGTTTCAATCTTCAAAGAAGGAAATTATCCAAAATAATACGAAAGATGCTCTTGAACTACATTTCGATGCCGAGTAATTGATGAAAATACCAAATACAGCCACCTGGAGACCTCGCTGTTTACTACCCCTAGCTGATGATCGCCTAACAGCTGTTCTAGGATGTCATTCAATAAACACTTGGTCTCACCAATTGATATTTAAAAAGCTTAAATAGCTACGATTGCTTCTGTAGGGAGACCTTATCACACAATAGCTGACTGTGGTATCAATGCGCTGATATTCGGTTTCGCTTATTTTAAACGAAAAATAAAACTTAAAACGAGGGAAAAATTAATATTTACTTAATATAAATTGTCCTGTTGCTTTAAGGAAAAACCACTTAATAAAGAAATATGCCAAGACAGCATTAAACTATAACTTTTAAAAGTATTTACTTACAAGGTTTAACGTGCCCCAAATTTATAGAAATGAAAAGTTCAGAAATGCCAAAAAACTAAAAAATATCTGAGCTTTCATGGGTGAGCTTTTGCACTATGTGTCATTTCTGAATTTGTTTGTATTTTATTTTTAAAAAAAATTGGGCTAAAAAAAATAAAGAATATTATACCAAGCATGAAATTATAGCTTTTTTAATATTTAATTGACTTTTTACTTTATTAAAGCGTATTTTTATTCAATACTGTACGGAATTTACCTCCATTATTTTTTTGTTTTGTTTTGTTTTAATGCTGTATTTTTTTTTAATTATGTTTGAAACAAAATCGATGAGATTGCAAACTTCCGTCTTAAGATAATCTTTCGAATCTCGCCAATTCTTAGGTATCTAAGCAAACTAATAAACAATTACACGGTAAGTTCTAATAATCTTATAATCCCTTCTGTATTAATCCCCGATATCAATCTCATGAAACAGCATCTACAATTTTTTGAACTTTCTCGAAAAGAATCAAGCTTATTTTAGAATATTTTCAAATTAAGTAAATACCCCTTATTTGAACAGATATAAATCGAAATTACGTTAATTTCAACTTAGAAAAATCCGCCATTATTATCCTTTTTCAAGTCTGTCTTACAATTAATCATTAGAAAATAGTTTTAATATTTTAGTAATTTTGTCTTACTAATATAGAAATAGAATTAACCACGTTAATTCATTTTCGCTAAACGTTTTTGAATTGAAGAAAGAAATCTGTCAGATTCTTTACCCTAATTTGAGAGACCTAATCTGAAACATGGAGAAAAGCCTAATAAACCTGTTCCATAGTTTAAACAATTTTATAGTGCATTTTGCACAACAATACCCAGCACTGCGTTTCCAACAGTAGCTTACCACAGTTCTTTGAAGTCGCGAATAATGGAAATTTGCGCACTGTAAACAATACTTGTGTTTCAGTCTGTCTTTGTAGCAGCACTCCAAATAGTGAAAGCGTTGTAATTAGACGAGAGTTCCACATTTTTCCAAAATGTGTTTTTTTTCTTTGTCTATAAAGTTTCCTTAAGCTCACTCTAAAAACTGGTGAGATTAAATACGTAATTACATATAATCTCCACTAATATCAATTGCCTATAATTCTTTCGTTTGCTTTGATGGTCTAAGTTTAGTTGAATGCCTTATTGTGGAACAATGAAGCAACAGTGCCATTGGGTCGCTTCCTGTATTGTCTTGAGAAGGAGTTTCTACATTACAAGAATATCTTGTAAATGCACTGGAAGAGTTGAAGATACATCTCTAATTTTTCAAGAATGCAAAAAAGGATCTAGGTTTGTGACGGATACATGATTTACATAAGTATTTTCGATTCGTTTCGTTCGAAAGTAAGGAGTAGACGTCAGATTTCTAGTCCTACTGTTCGGAGGTGAATATTTGCCGTGGGGTCGTGCGGCGCCGAATGCATACGCTCGAACTGCCAGTTTTCCTGACTGGCGGTACCAGTTGAGATTGGGTGGTCAGACTAATGCTCGCCCGCCTTTGCCGTTTTACACAAGGCTGAGTGAATCCTGGGACCGTACGGAGAAGAAATAACCAATGAAAAATGCCCAACCTCTACCGGGGCGTCAATCTAGTATCTAAACTAATGTACTGATTGCTCTGCCTATTTACCATGAAAATAAACACACAAAAAACCGAACGTTGTAGTTAGAAAAGAGTCAGGAACGGAAATTACCAGCAGAGGTAGACGGGGAAACTTAGGAGGAAGTAAGGGCAGTGGGAAGGTCGCCCTGACTGCGTTGCGTGGTAAAAGCTACTAGAGATTGATTTTTTATTCATTCTTTTAAAGAAAGTATGCTTCAAGTTCTTTCAAGAACTTCCTATTTTTCTTGCATTTCACAGTGTTGAAATGCAACCCTGTTGATTCAAGCGTCACCTGAGTTTGATAACAGTATTTTTACAATTGATTCTTCTAAAATTACAGTCCGTCAGAAGATACAGAGATGTGAGAGATGTTTGACAGGCTTCGTTTTATTAATTTTAGAATATAATTTTAGCTGTTAATGTCGAGTTATCATGATTGCGGAGCTTTCATTATACACTCATTAACAAAAAAAACGATGCACCTAGAAGTTGTTGTCCGATTGTAATGAAATTTTATATGCAAAGACATTGGGACCGCCCATGCAAATGATTAAACTTTGGTGTCCAATGATGTATGTATGTATGTTTATAGGGATATGCTTTAAAACGCACATTACTGTTCAGACAGGATACCCTAAGGATTTATTAGAGTTTCTCTCTTAATCCAAGCAAGTTTTAAGAAGTTTTTAATTTTATTCAGATCTAATTTTCTCTTGAATCCTAATATGTGATCCAGTAATTCATCCTCTTCCCAGTTATTTGGGTTTATGTTAATATTTTTTAAGAGTTCGGTTCTCTCTTTTCCGAAGCATGGACATCTTAAGATGAAATGTTTTAGAGATTCCTCTTCATTTTTATCGCAATTTAAACATATTGGCCCCTTTTCAGACCATTTTTCTGTTCTTTTATTTAGCGCCAATGATCCCGTTCTGCACTGGAAAAGTAAAGAACTTCCATAGGAATTATCATAAATATCCTGATATAGGGGAGCCCTTTTATTTTTAAACCCTAATGGTAAAGTTTTGTATTTATTAATAGAATCAACGAATATTTCTAATTCTGTACTTTTTACACATTTATTAATAAGATGGTGCCATTTTTTTTCCGATTCAATGTTTATTCTAATTTCTTCTGTTTCGTAATATTCTGCTAAGTATTCTAATTTATCTACCCATTTGCTTTTTTCTGTTGTATTTTCAAATACCTTTCTAGACCATCTATTTTTATTCATGAAAGTCAACCTCCCCAGATATTTTAATTTGCTTGAAGCTTCTCTGCTAAAGAACGATGACCACCCCATTTCACTTTGAACTGCCGTAGTAGGTGTCAAATTGTTCCCTCCTATTAGTTTTCTTCCAAATGTGTTTTGGATGTCTGTCAATTTTTGAAGTTCGGTTTCTGTATTAATTATAGTTTCGTTACCATATGTTAGAACAGGCACAGCCAATGATTTCCATAATATTCTACCTAGTTCTACTTTATTGTAGCTTTTATTACATATGCTCCTTATCCATCCACTTAGTTTATTTGCTTTAGCTATTGTGTTGTTTGTATGTTTTTTAAAGATTTGTCCCTCATTTGTTATTAATATTCCTAGGTATTGGTATTCATTGGTTTCTTTAATTTCCCGATTATTAATTTGCCAGTAGTTTTTCTCAACTACATTAAAATTTATTACTTCGCTTTTGTTGCAATTGAATTCCATTTGAAAATCTTTTGCGAAGCTTCCTGCCGTATTTAGTAGGCTCTGTAAATCCTTTTTATTATCTGAGAATAGAACAATGTCATCCGCAAACAATAAGCCTGGCAGGGTTTCATTCCCAACTGGGATACCCAAGTTGCTCTTTTCGAGTCTAAACGTTAATTCACTCATTATTATGTTGAATAGTTTTGGTGACAAAGAACACCCTTGTTTCATTCCTATTTCCGATTGTATCCAATTTGATTCCCAATTATGGAGTTTGTATTTCAACTTGCTGTCTTTATAAATATTTTGAATCAATCTGATAAATTTGCCATCAAGATTTTTCTTTTGTAATATGTTCCAGAGCCCTTCTCTACTTACCGTATCGTAAGCTTTTTTGATATCCAAGAAGGCAATATAAAGCGGTTTTTTTGAATTTTTATATTTATCTATGGTTTCAGTGAGTACAAATAAATTGTCTGAAGCTCTTCTATCTTTTCTGAATCCATTCTGTAATTCTCCTAATATGTTGTTGTTTTCCATTATTGTATCCAATCTGTTGGTTAGTATTTTGGTGAACAGTTTACAGAGATTACTAATGATCGTTATAGGTCTATAATTTTCCAATTTTTCCAGTTCCTTTTTTTGTCCTTTATGGATTAATTTTACTTCGCTTTGTTTCCATTCCTGTGGAATGATTTCTGTTTCTATTATTTTGTTATATAATATTTTAATCCATTTGTTTAGTTTTTCTCCTCCATATTTAATGAATTCATTAGCTATTAGGTCTAGACCAGTTGCTTTATTGTTTTTTAAATCTTTTATGTTTTGTTCTAATTCTTTTATACTTATTTTTGAGGTTATTTTACCTTTTTTAATTTTTTGATCATTTTTTATTATTGGAGTTACATTTTGTTTTGACTTATTAGCCTCTTCCCAGAATGATGTCATTAGATTATTTATATCTACAGTGTCTTCTATCAATATGTTTTTGTCATTTACTAGTCCTTCTGGTATTACTTCATTTTCCCTACCCATATTTTTTACATATTTCCAGAGAACTTTGGATGCATCTTTACCTGAATTTTTAATTGTGTTTTTTAAGTTTTCATTATATTTTTTTATTAATTCATTCACGAGGTTGTGTGCATCTTGTTTCTTTTGTGGATAATCTTGTCTCAAAATGTTTTGTTTTTCAGTTGTTTCCCCTTTTTTTCTGGAACTTCTCCATTGTCTATTTGCTTCTTTTCTGTTTTTTATTGCCAATTTAATGTCTTTATTCCACCAGGCGACTAATTTATTTCTGCTAATATTTTTAAATCCTATTTGGTTTTTGGCTGTTTCAATGATTGTTTCCGATAATAATTTGTTTAATGTTTCTGGTTGATTTGCGACTTTCTCTAGCATTAATTCTTTCTGTTTTATATTATTCGTTAGGTGTGTTTTGAATTTTTCCCAATCGGTTTTTTCCGTTATGTTCCATTTATTCTGTTTATTTTTCTTACTTTGATTAATGTTTTGTTTTTTATTTGTCTCTTTGTTTAATCTAATTGTTATTAATTTATGATCACTGTCAATGTCATATGCGTTTTTTTCATCAATCTCTATACTATATATTTGTTCGCTCAGATTCTCATTACTTATTACGTAGTCTATCATTGATTTTGATTCCCCTTTCTCCCAAGTATTTTTGCCCTTAGTTATATTTTCCCAATTCATTATTTTAAGATTTTGTTTATCTATTAATTCTGAGAGTAATTTTGCGTTTCTATCAAGTGGTTCTCTGAGTTTGTCAAAATGGCCGTTAAAATCTCCTGTTATTAGTAATTTTTCATTTTGATATTTTTCTGTTATTGTTGTGATCTCATTCATAATTTTCTTGTTCCAGTTTCCGTTTGGAGCCTCTTGTAATGACAGATAAGCTACTCCCAGTATCATATTAACATTCTTAGCTTTAGCTCTTATGAAGAAGGATTCAGCATTAGTTTCCTTATCTTCTGTTAATCTGGGGATTATTTCTGTGTTTAATTTGTTTGATACTAGGAATCCCACCCCTCCCCCTTTCTTATCTCCGTCTTTTCTGTTAATCCCTACCCAATTATAATCTTTTCCTGCTAAGTCTTTTGGAGTTTCTTCATTTCTTAAAAATGTCTCTGCTAAGCTCAAAATACTTATATCTAGTTGTTTGCACAATTCCACTAACTCAATGAATTTTTGTTTTGATCTCCCATTAATACATCTAATTCCCCTTGCATTTATAAATGCTATTTTAATCCTTGAATTTTTGCTATTTTTTATCTTTTCTGTCTTATTGTCATGTTGGTTTTGTTTTTTGTTTTTATTAGGTGTGTTAAAATTTTGAATGCTATATTTAGGATTTTTCTTCTCTAAAATTTTATTGTAATTTAGCAACTCTATTGTAATAGGTTCTGAAATATTGTCCTCCCTAGTTTTTTGGTTGTCTGATTTTAGATTTTTATTGTTTTTCTTGGGGGTTTTACATTTATATTCCCTTAAAGTTTTATTTTTTGTTTTTAACTCTGTAGCTTTACTTATAATTAAAGGACTTCTTAAAGTCTCCTGCTTACCTAATACTTTGCTCCTTCAGGGAAATATGAGGCTTGGGAACGAAGTGCCACTGCTAGCACTTTCTTTCCTTCTACGTTTAGATGGATCCCGACGATAGTAGTGGGAGGGAGCTTTTAGTAGATCCCTTCCGACCCCTACCATCTTGACTCGTTCCATCCTGCAGACGCTCTCTATTTCCCTCAAAAACGGCCTCACTCGTTGGTCGAGTCCATCTCTATTCATACGGCCATGCCAGAACCGTGGCAGGATCTCTGATATTAAAATCCTGCTCATCGGCCTTACTTCACGGATCCGCCGAATAAGTATCCTCATCTTTCTTCCTGCCTCTTGTGGAGAATCATGCCCTATATTGTTGGTTCCTACGTGGAGTGCAACAATAGGGCTCTTACCTGTCTGTCCCAGTACTCCCTGGACTCTTTCGGTTAAGTGTTCAATCTTCGCTCCTGGGTAGCATTATACCTCTGTATTTACTCCCCAGTGCCAGCCCGTCAGTGCCTTGTTCCCCAGTCCCCGAACCATGGAGTCGCCCATAACGATGACTGGTTTCCTCGTCTCCCTGTGTTCATTGTGAGCTTCACCTTCCTCAGCGCTTGACTCCGTTTCTCCCACCACGGAAGCAGACTGCCGAAGAGGAACTTGGTCACTCTGCTCCATACTGAGAGGCAAGGAGTCAGTCTGCGAACTGGCGTCGCTAGTCTCCGGTTTCGAAAGTAGGCTTAGAATTAATTTAACATTCTCCGCCAAACTCTCTATTCCCTCCAGAGCCGTCAGTTTCTCCAGTATTTCAGCCTTGGTTGGTATTGCTGACTTTGAAGGCATCTTAGATAAAGGAATCGGATCTACAAAATAATATTTATTGGCTGGGAATTTACTTGAGGACAAGTTTAATTTAATTTCCTATTTCTTTCCTAATTTAACAGGAATCTTTTAATTTATAATAATAATTATTATAAAAATAATAATAATAATGAATGAATAGCGAGACTTACAGCGCATCGGAACTGCGCACTCAGCAGGTGTATATAAGAAGCGATTCTCAATCTGATGTCAAAATTTCTGTTTCATTGCGAATTAGGATACCTTTCAACGACTGAAAAAATGCCTCGCCGCAGGATTCGAGCTCATTACGTGCAACTGTCAGAGTTTGAAAGAGGTCGTATCATTGGATTGAAAGAGGCAGGTTGGGCAAATCGGAGAATCGCTCGTCATATGGGTCGAAGTGATGCGTCGATTAGAAGATGCTGGCAGGAATGGGTGGACAATGGCAGATTTCAGCGTCATGAAGGTAGCGGTCGCCCTAGGGCCACAGCAAAGCGGAAGAATAGAGTGATTGTCAGATCAGCTGTCACAGCACCTGAATCATCGTTATCAACCATCCGACGTGCGACCCGCACATGAGTGTCCACCATGACCATTCACAGACGACTGAGAGAGCGACATCTACGCTCGTACCGAACGCTACGCCACCTGCCACTTACGTCTGCACACCGTCGGGCCAGATTACAGTGGTGCTTGGCTCGATACGGTTGGAATGATGCTGACTGAGGTCGTCTAGTGTTTGGCGACGAATCCCGCTTCCAACTGTGTCTTGACGATCGTCGCAGACGTGTCTGGAGACGCCCAGGGCAGCGTTCCGATCCTGCTTTCACTATTGCACGCCACCAGGCCCTCAATCAGGACTTATGGTCTGGGGTGCCATTTCCCTTGATAGCCGGCCCCCTTTGGTCGTCATTAGTGGCACACTTACAGCACAGCGGTACGTCGACGACATTCTGAGATCTGTTTTGCTACCCTTCTTTTTGCAGTACCCTGGCCTTATTTTTCAGCAAGATAATGCCTGACCACATACGGCACGTGTTGCTATGACCTGCCTTGCAGCTTGTGAAACACTTCCTTGGCCAGTCAGATCCCCAGATCTCTCTCCAATCGAGCATGTCTGGGATATGATGGGAAGGCGACTGCATCCACCAGGGAATGTGGATGACCTAACCCGACAATTGGAGGAAATTTGGCAAGAAATACCGCAGGAGACCATCAGGGACCTTTATCACTCTATGCCATGTCGTGTGGCAGCTTGCATTCAGGGTAGAGGTGGGTCAACACCTTATTGAGCTCGCTACTTTGTAACTCTGTAACTCTGAAATAAATCATTCAATTTGCCTGAAATTTTAATCATTTTCTATTCTGTACATACTCTTAATCTCCACCAATTTTTGTCTCCATCGGACAACTCCTTCTAGGTGCGTCGTTTTTTTTGTTAATGAGTGTATATATAAAGATATATTTATTTGCTCTTTTTTTTTGGAACTTTATTTTTTTTTATTTTATAGTAGGATTCCCCATAACATCTCTTTTTATCTTTCTTAATACAGTTCAGCCAATCCAGCAAACCACTTATATGTAAATTTCAGCTTCCTAGGCTAAATAACAGTAGTTTCTTTGTTATCATGATCGCCGGTTGGGGCAGTTATTTTTTTTTTTCATTATTTTACCTTAAAAATTACATTTTGAATCTTTCCCTTCAGGTCACCGACCCATTTGGTAGCTATTGAGCAAAATCGGTAGATATTGCTTTTATCCTGTCCATCCGTCCATATCTATCCACCCCCAACAACTACCGAACG
>JAFIDM010055285.1:0-11325 GCA_023159025.1 Thereuonema tuberculata | reverse complement strand
GGCCTTTAAATAATATTAACTTTGTGATACAGAAGAATGTAACCATCAATATGAAAACCCAAGCATATTTCACAAAACACTCATTGGCCTTTGAACAATACTAACTTTGTGATACAGAAGAATGTAACCATCTACAGGAAAACCCAAGCATATTTCACAAAACACTCATTGGCTTTTAAACAATACTAACTTTGTGATACAGAAGAATGTAACCATCTACATGAAACCCCAAGCATATTTCACAAAACACTCATTGGCCTTTAAACAATACTAACTTTGTGATACAGAAGAATGTAACCATCTACATGAAAACCCAAGCATATTTCACAAAACACTCATTGGCCTTTAAACAATACTAACTTTGTGATACAGAAGAATGTAACCATCTACATGAAACCCCAGGCATATTTCCCAAAACACTCATTGGCCTTTAAACAATATTAACTTTATGAACATTTGTGTCACCTGTTTTCCCCTTACTTCCATTGATTTAGTTTTGCACAAATGATGCAACCTACAATTGAAATAATGCCTTAACAACATCTTTATTAAAGCAGCATAATGCGATTCCTCTCCAAACTCTGATGAAACCATCAGATGCTGATTTCCAGAAAACAAAATAGGCCTATTCCTTAACGTTCTAAACACATCTATATACAATCTTAATAACAAATTCTTTTTCCCAATCACCATGTCATACGTCCTTAACACTCTTTCTGCCACGTTAAACAGCTTGACAACATCTGCTGCTGGGTTGTACAGACTGTTCTTAACATCCTTTATTGCGATTAACCCTGTTTTTTTATCATTTTCAGGAGCAAGAAGAACCTTCAAACAACCTACACAATTCAGTTTCTTACAGACCTGTCTTATAATACTTCCAGCAATATATTCTATTACCTTTTCAGAATAGAGTGATAACATTTCATATTCAGGTACATAATCATGATCAAAATGACCATTACTGTCTGAATTTAATGTCTGATTTGAAATGGGTACCAAAAGTGCTTCCAAGTCTCTTTCAATAGGACTACACTTACCATTTTTTGAGGGCTCCACTTGTGTAAGTAAACATTTTCTGTAGGCTGCCCTGAATTGTAATGCATTTGGATTATTCCTATTTCCCCCACTTCTACGAATACAAGAAAATAGCAGTTCCAAATGGTCCTGACTTAATCTCCTCGTCCATATAAATTTGAGTGCTGGAGAGTCATTCCATAAAGTCATTTCAGCCAGTTGCCGCAAACTCAAGAGATCCAAAACAATACCACATATAGCCATTTTCCTACCTAACAAGTAAACGAGACTTCCATCACACAGTTTCAAAGTTATAAAATACTATTTATATTTTTCTATAGTATTACAAATTGTCGTTTTATTGCCTATAAACACTGGTGTTTTTGTACCTTTGTTCATTACATTGCAGGAATTCAATAAATCAAATGCTGTATCAACCATTTTTATGAATTTAACTGTACCCTCACAATTGACAAACTCGGGTAAACGTATATCCCTACAAAAAAATCATTGCATTAGCCACAGAATTACTAAGTGTTTGGGCAGCCAGTGCCACTTTCATTTTCTGTGACTCATATGCAATATGGGATCTCCTTATTTTATTTGCTGCATGTAAGCCTTCTTTTTCTTGCACAGTGAGTAGACTAGTAAAATATTCCCCATTTAATCTGCTGACCATCACGATCTATCAATAATTTCTTTTCGGATAGTGTGTTCCTCCACAGCTTCAATATGTGCGCTACATCAAAAAAACAACATACCCTTTTGTTTTTATCTGAGGGATGGGGGAACCAACATTGAGGATTTATCGTATCCATTTTAATATCTAATTTGCTCATGACTGACCTGTTGTTTGCAGCACCATGACACACCACAGCAACTACACATACTCCAGTGTCCTCCAGTTTTCGTAGATACTGCTGCAATATATTAAGTTTAATAGTTGCTGATAAACCATTGATCAAACAATACCCTACAGGAATTTTCCAACTCCTGTTAAGTGCAGTTACCATAAATACTAATGCTTCTCTTGCTACCTGGCAGTCATCACTCTTCTCACATCCTTGTCCCAAATCAACATAATCGCAAACCTTATTCACATCCCATACCAAATCTTTTTTTATAGCTATTTCATCAAACATAAGTGTAACAAGGATAGGGTCTGAACTGTTCTCTACCTCATTTGTTATTTTTCTGAAACTCTCTTCAGTAAACCCTGGACTACCATCTACTGAAGTTGCCCATCTTCGAAGTGTTCGAGGATGAGGCAGTTTTACAAATTTCCTGACATACCTGTATGCCTTTGCCGAATAAAACTGTAATGTTAGAGCAAATTGTTTCAAATCTTTGGGGTATTCAGGGACAGAACATTTCCCTTGCAAAGCAACAAGTTATTTCAAAATATCACTGCTTTTTTCACACACTAGCATTTCAGATGCAGAGTCCTTAAGTCTCCTATACAAACCAGCCACCAGTGTTTCATACTTTACAATTTGCTTCTTCTTTCTTGAGAGAGCTTGTTTTGCATGCTTAGTTTGTTTCCTCAGTTTCTCATGTCTTTCTTGTAATGCATCATACTTCAATTTCATTTTCTTTGGACTTGGCAAGCAATAGGTGTGGTCCATGTTCTGATTGTGGTGCACACTCTCACCTACAGAAATCATAATTATGTTATTGGTATTGTGTTACAATTTATTTATAATAACAATTATCACTTCATTTCACGTTATTGTGAAAACTTAGGGAAATGTATAAATGAATTTACTTTAGAAATACTGACTACAATTATTGCCATTGTTCATTTTATTTGTAAAATTTTGAAGTTATTAATATTTGTACTACAATAACAAAATTCTGGTGGCCTATTGTACCTGATGTGTTTCCTTCAGGGGACGCTGATTCCTCTACGATTGGACGTTTTCTTGGAGCTCTCCTTACAGTAGTTTGTGGTTTCTTGAGATGCTCCGGAAATGCAAATATGGTCGGGATGGCGTTAGCCAGAAGTCGCTTCTGGTCATTTGTTTTATATACAAATCTGTCTTCAAAATGACTTGAACAAATATAACTGTACTGCGTGGGCTGCCATTTATCCCGCCTCATGTTGACTACCCATTGTTTTGTTAGCTCTTTGTTTTTCAATGGAAATCTGAAACACAATGTATACGGTACATTCATATTTATTTGGTTATCTATACTTAAAGTTTCAAAAACTATAAAATAAGTTCGTAACTAGCAATCACAACCATGTTTAATCCATTTACTCTGTAAAAATAGACAATCGTCGAGGTATTAGTATGCTACAAATATTTTAAATTAAAAAACATTTCAAACTTACCTAAAGTACGATATATCACTAGTTTTATCACTCCTATTCTTGCAATTGTACGCTGAACACACACTGGGCATGATATACGATAAACAGCAATACTTTTATTTTCTCATTCGATCAAAAACACGTGTTTTCCATATCGCCAAACCATGGAGTATTCGTTAAAGAACATGGCTGCCAGAAGTACTTATTGCTGCCACCAGGAGCGCTGTAAACTCACAGATAGTAAAGTCACTGTATGATCTTTGTGTCCAAAGACAAGTATGGACATCTCTCCGTACGGCGCCATTTTCGAGAAAACGCACTGCCGTGAGTCACGCAAAGCGCTAACGACGTTTTCCGTTTAATTTGTTTTTTCATTGTATTTGAAGGAACTTTATAGTAATATCATTATAAACCTTATCTACAATGTTTATTTAATGTCAAAATCGTGGATTTATGGTAGTTAGCTCATTATAGACGAATTCTTTTACTTTCATATCAAAACTTATGTTAGTAGTTAAAATGAGTAAAAATAAAAAAAAATTGTGATAAATCATGAAAAAAATAAAATAAAAATATAAATTATATATATATATATATAAGTTAAAGTTGCGATCAGGCCCAGAGGACCACGCAATGCAGCTGGAGGGTAGGCTCCAGTGTTCAGAACCTACGGGCAAAGTTGAGGACGGGGGGTCGGCCCGTCGCTCACCCGCCTTTAACTCCCGGTAAAGAAACCCGGTACCCATTCTACAGAGGGCTGGGTAGACCCTAGGGCCCGTTTGGAGGACAAAGAAGCGTGGAAAAATTCCCGTCCTCCGCCGAGGCCGGGAATCGAACCCGCTACCTCCAACCCGCAGCCAAGCGCCCTTACCCACTCGGCTACCGGGCCCACATATATATATATATATAAACTATTTTGTCTATAATACTAATAACATTTCGTTTCCTACCTTTCGTTGATAATGTTGATACAAATGCTGCGTAGAAATTGCGAAACAAATGTGGATTCTAAAAATTAATACAACTAAAGAGTAATTTTTATTATTCAAAACTACAAGTAACACGAGTAAAATTTTCAAGCAAAAAAAATTAGTCTATGTGTTTTAACGTGTATTTTTGTATTCATTTATTGCGTGAATATCACGTTAGTTCGTCTAATTGTACATATACAATTTTCCTGAGTAAATTAGGTACCTGAAGGTTGTTAATTTATAATTAATTGTAACGTAGTGAATTGTCGATCATTAACATTATTAACGAAAAAACCGTTTTAATTGGATTCGTCTTGAATTATGGAACTAAATTTATTTAATATTTACTTAAATGAATCCAAAAAATAAAATACAGTTAAAGAATTTCTAACCTACTTATGTTTAATTATTTTTACTAGTATTCACATAATGAAATTTTTTACAGAAGAATATATAAACAACATACAAACCAGTGAAATAAATACATATTTATTGAACAAGATAATAAAAACATTAAGAGTAAATGTTATTTTCACCATATTTATTTTTCTATGTACAGTACTTGTTTTTTGTTTTGTTTTGTTTTTGTGTTTTTACTAGATACTGTAACTGGGTGTATGCCCGTTGTATCTTCATTATTAATAAATAAATAAATAAAATATATAAGGAAACAAACATACTAAAATATAATATAATAGTAAATACATAATATAATAGAAAATACGTAAGTGCCAATTTCATTTCTATGTTTCGAAGGCCATGCTGCTCCCATAACAGTTCCTTTTCATTTTCTGTTGAATATTAATTTTACTGATCATAAAATAAATTCTTGTTTTAAAATACTGGTCTCTTAGTTTTGTGATAACATCGTGGCAAGCTGGAATTCTCAGCAGCTTCACACTCAGGACGATGGACGAAAATCATGGGCACAGCATTTGGTTTTAATTTTCGTTTCCCGTAAGACGATGTTTTTCAAATTGATCTTCTGTGAAAAGTTTCTGTAATTACAGGAAAACAACAATTATTGTTTTAAATATAGAGGTTATTGTTTTAAAAATAGAGGTTATTTTTTTATAAATAATAAACGTATTCTAGAAGAAAATAAATACTTACTTCACAGAGTCTTGCATTTTTATACACAAAATCTTTCCTGCCAACGATGTCGAGCGAGCATTTCAAACGACGTTTATTTCGTCCTCCCGTCGGAAAGCAAAAAAAAAGCCCAGTTCTGTTGCTACACCCGAAGGCGGCACAACCAGGCATTCTATTTTACAAAAAAATAAATGATAAAAAGTATGAGCAAGTGATATAGTCGCCTCGCAAAATCAGCGTCGAATGTAATGTCGTCGAGCAGAAGTTAAGCGATATCTCGAAAATGGCGGACATGGGGTCACGTGGTGGTCTTCAGCCAATCGCGTATTCGTATTGTCGGCAAATGCCAAGATCAATCGCTTTCCATACTTGTCTATGGACACAAAGACCGTACAGTGACTTTAACAGATAGCCTCTCTATGTTGTTTATTTACCTCATTGGTAGAACCTGAAATTTGTGGCGACATCTGTTGAGAAAAGTAGCAACTATTGTAATTGGAAAACTTGTCTTCAGATGGCAGCACTAATCTAAAAACAAGAATAATACTTCTTGAATTTCTGTTTTAAGAAACTAATAATATTTGATGATAATTATTTCAATAAATATTTTATTGAAAACAATGATTATTAAAATTAGTGTGTAATTAAAAACATTCTTAAGTATATTAATATAAGGGTTTAAAAAGCGTCAAAATAAACTGCATTAATATAATAACTCCATCCATCCTAAGAGTTATACATCCTAAATAGAACTTCGTTGACAATATTGATCACATTTACTATAAAAATTAAATATTTACGAATTATACTGTATAGGTCATAACGTTGATTTTTTAAGGGCTTTAAGCTATTGAGAAGTTGAGCTCTTGGAGATAATGAAGATTTCAAAAATATTTTCTTCAGTCCCAAATTCAAAAAAGGGACTCATTAATACCTTGAAATTGTGTTCTATCGTTGTTATCAGCGGAAATTCATTTTAGTAATAACTGAATTAATAACTGCAGTTTGTTTTATTTTTAATTATTTTTTAATTGATAATTATTTTATTTTTATTTTATTTTGTAAGGAAGATACGACGGGACTATACCCAGTTACAGTATCTCTAAAAAAAAATTATAAAAGAATAAAAAATAAACTAACATAAAAGGATATAAACAAATATAAAAACAAATAAACAATTTAAATAGAAAAAAATCATTATAAAAGCGGAAAACAAATATAAAGGAAATACAAAGTATATCAAACATGCAAAAAGAAACACATGAATAATGGAAAAAAAATATATATACATATATACATAAGATATATATAAGAATAACTACAGCAACATCTAGAGATATTGGGAAAAAAAAGAAATAAGGACTGAAGAAGGAAAGGAGGGGGAGGTAGAGGTAATTGAAAGAAAGATAGGTAAAGGGAGAGAAAAGGAACAGTAGGGGAATCCGATGACTCTAAACAATGGCTAATTTGAAAGACTTAAGATTCATATTAAAAATGTCAAGATTACGACACTGACGATTGTATTCGTCGCACATTCTAATAACAGGCGAATTTTTGTGTCTGTTAGATCGCACAGAGGGTGTGTAGAAAAGGGATCTACTTCGACTCCGTGTGGTAGTTACATTGAAATTAATTTGACCTAGTAATATAGAATTATGGATCTTATTATTAAGGAGCTTATAAAGAAAAAGAAGAGAGGCACTTCGTCTACGCAACGTTAAAGGTTCAATTTTAAAATAAGATAATAAAGTATCGTAGCTAATAAGGTCAGGATAAAAACCATACATTTTGAAAAAAAGGTATTTGAGAAATCTTTTTTGAACTTTTTCAATTAATTTGATTGAGTGTTGTTGATGTGGAGACCATACAATTGAAGCATATTCGAGATTAGAGCGGACAAAGGCATTGTAAAGTAAGATTAGTGTAGAGATATTGCGAAAGATGCTTCCTTGACGAATTACAAAGCCAAGTAGTTTATTGGCTTTATTTGTTATATGTTCGTAGTGATAA
This sequence comes from Thereuonema tuberculata, assembly GCA_023159025.1. Lineage (NCBI taxonomy): Eukaryota > Metazoa > Arthropoda > Chilopoda > Scutigeromorpha > Scutigeridae > Thereuonema > Thereuonema tuberculata. Next base: position 3,921 of record JAFIDM010055285.1, on the reverse strand, counting down.
TGAAATGAAAGATTATAAGTGAAGAAAACACCAAGATCCTTGATATCCTTTTTCCTGGTTAATGTGATGAAATTTAGAGTGTAATTGTAAGTAATCATTTTTTTCTTTGTTGTGTAAGAAATTATGGAACATTTAGGAATGTTGAAAAAAAGTTTATTATTTACAGACCAATTATAAATACTATCCATATCTTTCTGTAGAGCGATACAATCTTCTTCAGTAGAGATCTCTTTAAAGAATTTGCAGTCATCAGCATACATTAGACAGTGCGTATTCCGCAAGATAGATGGAAGATCATTAATGAAAAGAATGAAGAGAAGAGGCCCAAGGTTGGAGCCTTGAGGTACTCCAGAGTTGACAATAAAATCGGAGGATTTTGTACCATAGTAATATACAAATTGTTTTCTTTCAGTAATGTAGGAGTAAAGAAATTGAATTGTATTCTGATTCAGACCAAAACCTGAGAGTTTATTAAGCAGCAGTTGATGATCGACTTTATCAAATGCCTTTTCGAAATCTGTATAGAGAACATCAACTTGCTTCTTATTATCAAAAGAATTTGAGATAGATTGAGTAAAATTTACTAAATTTGTGACAGTTGATCTCTTAGGTAAGAATCTATGTTGAGTGTCAGTAATAAGGGTTTGTGCCATTTGATACAATTGTTTATGTAAGATAATCTCAAATAGTTTAGCAGGAGCAGAAAGAATTGCGATAGGCCTATAGTTGGTAATTTGAGATCTGTCGCCATTTTTAAACAGAGGAGTAATTTTAGAGAGTTTCCATAAGAAAGGAAAAGTATTTAACTTAAGAGATAGAGAAAATAGATAGTGAAGCGGAAGTGTGAGTAGGTGACTGCAACCTTTCAGAAGATAGGGAGGAATGAGGTCTGGACCAACACTTTTTTTAGGTTTAAGAAGTTTGAAAGCATTGGTTACATCATCAATTGAAATATCAAAGGCCACAGAGTTGTTATTTAAATTATTATTATTAATAAGATTGGTGATGTTTATAGAGGAGGAGGGTTGATAAACAGATTGAAAGTAATCGGCAAAGGCAGCAGCAGTATCTTCATTGTTAATAAATGAATTATTTTTATAGTACATGATGTGAGTATCTTTGTTGCTGGGCTTATTATTGATGTACTACCAAAATTGATTAGGGTTAATTATATCCCATTCTTAGTTATTCATGATTTTAAGTGAGTCTCATCAATTCAGTCAATCTATTTGTCTAAAGTAATGACTCCAATAACTTTTTGAGCCGATCGATGAATCTTCTTCAAATGCATATTTAAATATAAAAGACGATTTACTTTATATTTTCAAGTTCTTTCCCTTGTGGAAAAATCAGCGCCACAAGGTAATAGAAATTCTCATAGAAACCCAATAGAACTGAAACAAGCCGTTCCGGCATGGCCGAGCGATCTAGACGGCGCTCTGCCATGTGTCCGTTGTGTCGGAACCTCGGTTCAATTCCAAGTGTTGGCATGGCTGTTTCTTTCTTTCTTCTTTTGTGTTTCGTTCGTTCCTCCCTGGGACTTACTATCTCAGGGTTATCCTGGATAGGATGTGAATCTCGTCCCCCTTCTTGACTTTCACTAGCTTCGCCCTGACGTTGTCAGGTTGAGCTAGTTCCGTGGTCCCTAGTCGGCCAAATTCGATCAAGGAAGGAAGAACTGAAACACACAGGTCGAACAAGGGATACTAATCCTTTTAGTTAATCCACAAATTTCATTGGTAAGATTAAAAGTAATCTGATTAAAGTAATGCGGATAGAATTATTATTATTATTTTTTTTGTAACACGTAAAATTTGTATTTTTATTCAGCAGATATTATACTTTTTTTGCCTTTCTTTTTTTCTTACGACTTTAAAATAAAAAAAGAAAAAGAAAGAAAAATGGTTTCAGGGCAACAAATTAAGGATGTAGATTTTCAAGAACTTTTTAGTAATTTTGCCAAAATTGAGAAACTGAACAAACATTTAAAATCTATTCAGAACTATTTGTAATTGGTAGTTAAATCACAGATGTTCATGTTGTTTTTATTTTTTATGCCAGAAATTGCCTTTCATATATTTTATGGAAAAGCATTTAAAATCAAAACCAAAGTTTTAAAAATTATAATAATAATAATAGTAATAATAATATAAATCATTAGGAAAAAAATATGATCTGCGGAATTAATTCTGATCTGTGAGATAATCTGTGAAGTATTTTGTGAAATAAAGTACAGTGACTTACATGATAAGGGAAAGGAACTCGAAAATAAAGTTGTTTGTTGTGGCATCTCTTGGGAAAAGTAGTAACTATCAGTTATAAAACTTGCCTTTAGATGGCAGCACTCATCAGTTTAAGCTAGTCATTGTATGCTCCGTCGCGAAGAGACGCTAGGGTAAGTACAAACACAGTCACGGACACCGCCATTTTGGAGGCATGAGCAGATTCTGAGTGACTCAGGTTACTCACAAGGAATTCTCTCCAACCTTACTGTTTCAGATTTTAATGAAACTTTGCAGAATGAATCATTATATTGTGTTAATTAAATAACATGAATCTTAGGCGCGGAATCGGCCGCAAAGTGGGCTAAATTTGATTCCAAAATTTGGTCGTTTTACTATCAAACACCAGATGGCGGTAATGATTTGCAATTAACGCAGAGACAGTACAGTAACGCCATCTGGTAACTAGTTCTGATATAACCTTATTCATCGAAGGCCTGTAATTAGTTATGTCAATATAATTTCCATTTTTGTGAATAGGATTTAATTTGGACACTTTCCACTTATCAGGATAAACACCTTTAGTAATAATATCAATTAGAATAGTTATAATTTGTGGAATATCATCAGCAATTTTTTTAATATCCTTTACCATAAAGTTGTCATATTTTTCATATTTTTAATTATTTCTAATACATCATTTTCAGTAGGAGGTAATATAATCATTGAGTTTGAAGACTGAATAGTATTATAATTGCAAGTTTCAACATTTCCAATATTTACAAAACATTTTCCCATTTCTAAAAGAGTGATATGTAATCCTTTTCGCTGAAATGTTTCTCCAAGTTATTGTTTGCAGTTAAATCATCTTTATTATTTATTACAGAATGTATTATTTTCCAATAACTTTTTCCATTTTTAATATTTTCATTTAATTTATTATAATATTTTTTTTTACTTTTTTTATATAACTGTCAGTCCAATTCCTTTTCATTTTATATTCCTTATGGTATTGTTTATTAACTTTGTTATTTTTATACTTTTGAAATAATTTATCTTTTTCTTTAATATGTCTAAATAAATTATCAGTCATCCATATTTTTTTATATTTCCTTCAATTTTATTTACATTTGAAGGAAGTGAATGCGATGCTGTGAATTTATCTTTTTCTATTACCTCACTCAAATATTTTTTTTTTTGGATTGATTCATGAATACATTTCATTAATAAATTCATAATTTTATTTGGATCATTTATTTTGTATAACATTAATTTATTAGTTAATGACTGTGATTTGCTTAAGAAATATGATTCATTTATATAATTTGATTTATTGTATTTATTACTTTCATTAATATTTTGAGAATTCAAGTCAAAATACTTAAATTGCATTAAAACCATGTAGTGATCTGATATATCATTTTGAATAATGTTTCCAATAATTTTAAACTTATTTGCTTTTGCAAAGCAATGATCAATTCAAGTTTTGGAGTGAGAGATATATGTTTTAGCATCTCTAGTAACAGCATAAATATAGTTTCTAAGACCAAGATTATGATATATTTCTATATACCGTATTGTCCGGCGTATAAGACGACTTTTTAAACCAGGAAAATCTTCTCAAAAGTCGGGGTCGTCTTATACGCCGGGTGCTGAAATTCCGAGCCGTACTGGAGAATCTGCGGTCGCCGCATATGGT
>JAFIDM010055284.1:0-10005 GCA_023159025.1 Thereuonema tuberculata | reverse complement strand
CCCTCCCTGGAATCGGGAAATGGTTTCGACTGGTAACATGATCCCCTCCCTGAATCGGGAAATGGTTTTGGCTGATAACATGATTCCCTCTCTGGAATCGGGAAATGGTTTCGACTGATCACCTCCCTGGAATCGGGAAATGGTTTCGATTGGTCACATTGTCCAGTGTATCTGAAAAGTACGGTGGTACATTCAGTCAATTCTACTGAAATGAGTAGCAATAAGAGAAAGCGAGTTGTTGTTTCTATAGAAACAAAATTAGAAGCAATCCAAAGAATAGATAATGGTGAATCAATAAAGAAAGTAGCGGAAAATCTCGGGGTCGGAGCTGTTACTGTTGGAGACTGGAAAAGGAAGAGAAACGAATTAGAAAAATGGTGTGCAGAAAAGTAAAAGGTAAGGTTTAAGTAAAAGAACTCTTTCAATGTGAATTGTATGTAGTGCATCTATATAACTTTTGTATTTGTTAAAATATACATTTAAACCTATACGATTTCTTTTATTTACAATTTTGCTTTAGCCGAGTTAGGCTTGGTCCACATTAACTCGGATAATCGGGGTTCTACTGTACAGTCCAATTATTACCTAATTAACAAATGAGTATATACTCTATAAATTTTTTGGTAAAAACAATAAAAATGTATTCTTTTCTTTTTTATCTAAATGGACCATTAATGGATTGGTTTCGTTTCATAGTTTAATAGAAAATAAGCCAGAAAACCAGGTTTCTTTATAATATTTACCGTAGATATTGACGGAAATATACTTTGAGAACTTCAAACATATGAAGAAATAGATTTCTGCCTGATTTGGACAATTAAAGGAAAGTTAAAATTGACACAGTAAACTATAAATTTCATATTAAAAAAAAAAACTAATTTTTTTCTAAATTTCTATCATTACGCGAATAAATTGAAGAGATAAATGAAATTATAATTTAAATTAGAAAGTTTGGATAAGGAAAAGAATAAAAGTTTGAATAAGCCAAAGAGCGTGAAACAGCCGTTCCAGGACATCATTTGGTAAACAATTTGGCCTCATCCATTGCGCCAATTGAACTTTGTGGCACACGAATTTTCTCACTAATTTTTCATTAGTGAGGTTTGTTATGTTTTGAGGCACCATTGCGCTTCCGACGATAATTCCTATTAGCCTCAGTACTGAGACCTCGTTGTTTACTGGTGACTGCTCCTGGCTGATGATCGCCAAAGACGTGAAACAGCTGTTTCTGGATGTCACTTGATAACAGTTTCGCCTCTGCGATTGTTGTTAAGTAAAAGAGTAATCCAAAGTGTTCTAGCATTCTACGATTTGTTACTGATAGTATTAAATGAACAGGGATTTAAAGGTATTATTACCTTTAAATCTAAGTTACTAAGTTATCCTTTTACTAAGTTATTATTTAACTAATTCTTTATAAATCAAGGACAGAATTGTAATAAAGATGAAGAAAAAACATTAGTGAAAAATTATAGACTCTTTCCGATCTTTTATTTTCATTAGGTTCATAATAACTCATTTAGTGAAGATTCCAAAATAATATTTAAGTCATGTAATTTGAAAAAAAGGTTTAAAAGAATCTACACTATATCCGTGTGTTCTTTATGAGAGATCTATAGTAAAATTTATATAAAATTTTCAGAGTTTTTGGCATTTGTCGGCTGACTTTTAAAATTCCAAACATAAAAATGTCAGCACAATCATAATGATTTTTTTATTAATAATAATATAATGGCCGTGCCGGCGTGGTCGTTCGGTCTCAGGCGTCGGTCTGCCGTGCGGCCTGTGTGCCGGTACCCGGGTTCAAATCCCGGTCAAGAGCATGGATGTTTCATCTTTCTTCTTGTGTGTTTCGTCCGTTTCTCCCCTGGGAATATCTCAGGGTTATTTCTGGACGGGATGTGAATCTCGTCCCCCTTCTGGAATTTCCTAGCCTCACCCTGACGTCGTCAGATAGGGCTAGCCCGTGGTCCATAGTTGGCCAAAGTCGATGAAAGGAATAACATAATGTTTCTTAGAATTTTAAAAAAAGATATAATTATAATTAAGAGTGGATTAATTAAATAATGACTTTTACAGCTTAATTACAACAACTTGACTTATATATGTATCCATGTTGTTGAGTACATGTGATAACTATGCTTCCATTTTTGAATCCAAATGTAGCAGTTACGTTGCCCTGAAAAATTTTTTATTAACAGATGACTTTTATTGCAAATTTAGCTAATGATTAAAAAACATAATGGATCTTAGAAAAGATTGGAAGCTTTTCATAATAATAAAAATTTACTAATTTTTATGTGCCAAAATTCTTTCTAGGCATTTAATCTTTTTTTTTTCAGATTTAGTTTCTTAAAGACAAAAATTCTCTGAAACTAGAATATACAGGGTGATTCAAACTATAAAGATAGGTCAGGAATACAAGAAACCGCATTCACAGTAAAGCCATTGAAATGAGGAGGGGGCTCTGTTTGGCAGCAAATTAGTTGTGCAGTGTGAGCCATCATCATTTGAGACGTTGACTTTGTACGAGTAGCATGTTTCACTTCACTAATGCTGTGAGTACAGATATGCATCTTGTGTATGCAGTATAGAAAGAAAACAAACTAGCTGCTGTACGATTGTATCGTGAACGGCTCCACAACAGACGTGTACTCATTCATTAAATGCTTGCGCGTTTGATTATTGGAGATTATTGGTGAAATGAACTGAGCATCTGCTGTGAACCTGTAAGTGTACTATATCTTACTGTCGTATTGTAACATAAAGCTAATAATTACGTTGTCTATCTACTTATTTCCGAACCTTTCTGTACCGTCTAGGATATTCAGTTGGCATTTGCGGACAAATGCTCCACTATGAATACGGTTTGTTTCTAATGTTGACAAACATTGATTGTTCTCGTTAGTTTTAATTCCTGTATATAATCGGATATTATATTTTTTTAAACCTTATAAACTTTTATTCAGATTTTTACTACTGAAGCCTACAACTAATATCATTTTATTGAATCCAATTGTTAATGAGTTAATCTAAATTTTATTTCAATTTGCAGATCTTAATTAGAACCATGGATGAACTTTTGTAAGATTATAAGAAAATGCTTTTTAAGGTTTTTGAGAAATTTTGTCTGGTACAAATTACCGGAAACTTAATGTATTTTAATATAAACTATAAATTTATAACAAATCAAAATTAGAATAAAATAATGGATACTTCCTTTTTGCTGTAATGGAGACATTGCAAATATAATTACAACGCCATGGACCACGGGCTTTATTGTCAACGACAAACATAACATTGGATGTTCTCTTATTAACTTGAATAACATCACTGGTTTTCTTAGCTTAAAAAAGAAAATATGGACATAAATTAATTGTTAATATTCGAAAGCTTTTAATCTCTACTTAAAAAAATGTTTAAAATTTTATTTTTTTAAGTAGTAGTACTTTTTTTTCATTTAAATAGTTTCAAATGAATATAATTGATTTTAAACCATAATACTCGTGCTTTAGTGTAAAATTAAATTTAAAGTTTTGTATTTGACTCTTATACTATCTTAGATAGACTCTGTAATAACACTATAGATATTCTTAACATGGAAAAATAGAAATAGAGTTTACAATTGAAAGCCTATTTTATGATGTGTATATTCTGCCAAAATTGCAAAACTGGAAATTCACAATGTAACTTATAAAATACAGTAAAACCCCCTTATTATGCTCGTCAAGGGACCATGAACCACAAGCGTAATAAGCGAGATAGCGCTATAGACGGGAAATGATTTATGAGATGGGGAAACATTTAGACACCATTTTACAGGAAAGTAAAGATTCTGCAATAGATATAGTGCAAATGTGAGCTTATTTCCTATTAAAAAAATCTTTGATTGTGGTTTGCCGTGTGTGTATGCTACTGTTATGAATTATGACATTTTCAATGCGGTTCAAGTAACTATTAACATCAACTGTTGATACTCCACTAGGAGCAACACTAATATATTTTCGGAGCAGATTTAGTGCACTGCCCGCTATTTCACGCGCCTTTTCTTGAATGATTGGGCCACTTAATGGCACTGCATCACGGGATTGATGAATCCATTCAATTAGAATTTCCTTCATATTTTTCACACTTTACTTTTTTACGTTTGCAACCATCCTTCGCTGCATTGGTAATTCCATTCTTGTTTTCAGACTGGATGAGGGAATTCCTAGAGATTCCTAGAATCCTTCTGACTTAGTGTAGAATTCTCGTCAGAATACTTACGGAGAATTTCCAATATATCACTTATAGAAAGGGATTTCCACTTCGAAATTTTGCACTAACTTACTGTATCACAGACCCGCACTTCAAAGAGTTCAAAGATTCCCTCCTACCAGGGAAAGAAAAGAATCTTTACAGTGTTACATTTCTTTTCGATACAAAATTTCCGATATAAAAAAAGCTCTACAAGCGGGATCTGAAGCGTTATAAGAGGGTAAAAGTATACAGAGTTACATAGAAAATTCCAGGGACGGTATAAAAGGAGCGTAAAGAATGGGATAGTGCTATAAGCGGAGCGTAATAACGGGGTTTTACTGTAATTATTTTCAAAGTAAATGTAATGCAAACAAATTCAGATCTATATATGTATTAGCTGTAAAACAATTCAAGACAACATTATATACGGTATTTTTATATATTGAAAGCAATGGCAAAAAAAATATTTTAAAATTTATTTATTTATTTAGTTTCATTTATTTTTTCCTAAATAATTAATTACTTTTGTACTTACGGTCGCAGTCACACATAGGTATGGACAATTGTTTATTGTCCTCTTGAACTGAAGTTTTTATAAAAGTAGCCATTGTGGCAACTACAAATATCAGGAAAAACTTCCTTAAAAAATTATGAAAATAATTTTATAATGTACTTCATATAAATTATTTTTGATTTACATTAAAAAAAGAATATTTTCATTTTTAATATATAAAAAAACTAATTGTCGATTTTCTGATATGAATGGATCACACTTGGAATGTTGGAAAGTCATTAAATTAATTTCCTGAAAAAACAGGCTTAGTTACAATTATATGAGGAAATATTATAATTAGAATTCAGCGACTATTTTGGAATTTCTTAGTGAAGCCTATTTGAAAATTTAAATTACAAAATAGTTCATTGAGGAAATAGATTTCTATTTATCGATTCTAGGATTTAAATTCAAAACAGCTAAGTACACGAAGTGACATAAGTACTGTGGGTGGCATTTCCAATGTCACATTGCGAAGTAGTGTTTTCCTGCATTGCTTTCCTTAAACCAGTTTAAGAGCGAAGAGCATGCGGGGAAACATCGTGCAGCTAATGTGACATTGGGAATTCAATGTCACCTACAATACTTGAGAATCATGGAGCAGAATTTAATTAATAGATGGAAATGTCAAACGATATAAAAATATTTAAATCTATACTTGTAAATTTCTGAATTCAAACTGAAGAAATTTTCCATTTCTGAAACTAAAAATACTGAAATCAGGCATTAAGATGGTCACGATGTCTAAGATTGAGAAGCTGAAAATTGATTAAAGCATCATATCAATGAGATATTTACAAATAATTGAATTAATACTCATTGTTGGAAATCACTGTTTTGGTTTTAAAGCTTCTCTTTGAGATGTTTGTTATCTTCTCGGGCTAATTTCTGTACGGGAATCTGATTGCAAATCCTTCAAATATAATCTGGATATCAAATATAATTAAGTCATCTTAAGTCTTTCAATATGCGAACCAAGTATCAAGAAGATTGTTTCATCGTTTGAAAAGTAATTAAGGAGGCAGAAACAGACACATTGATAACCATCACATTCCTATATTGATATAACTGTGATGAAATACTAAAACTGTATAATTAAAAAGAAAAGTTAGAAAGTTGCGCTCAGATTCTACATCTCACTTTACTTTCTTCCTGACCACCAATTACTGAAATGATGCACTATCTCCTCCTAATGTTTAACTGTTTCGACAGTTGAAAACAAATTTGCAATAAAACTCCAGTAATGCCATACAACACCTACACGAATATTACTTTTTTTATATCGTATTTTTTTTTTCTCCACTGTTTCTATTACTTTAAGGCAATAAAGCTTCAGGCAGTTAAAATTAAGAAGGTTGTAGTCCTGAACTTACATTGACTATTTGTGCAAATACATTTAATGACTATGGTGGAGTCATCAAAATTTATCTGCCCAATTTTCATCCATTAAGTCAGCACTTAGAAAACTCCAGTCAGTTCCTGTGCTATTCATCTTTTCCAAGATGGCTGAATTTGACTCTGATTTGAATGATTTTAACGATGAATTCGATTGTACTTGTTATACTACAAATTCTTAGAATAATTTTAAATACAGCTCATGCATTCTAGCGTTGTAAATTTCTTCTCCATAAAAGCACCACTTTTATATTTTTTTTTTTAATTCTCTAAATATTGAAATTTCCTGAACCAGATCGCAATCGAATGCAGATGAGTATAAAAAAATTCTCATTGAAACATGTTATGTGAATTGACAATTCGATGGCATAAACTATAGTAAATAATGTCAGAAGAATTCACTTACCGAATATATAAAAATACTATAATAAAACTAGTGGATAAGGGATCACAGATTTCGTTGCTTACATGGATTATATTCTGTTTGCTTTTAAAAACAATTCCTAACAGAAACAGTTCGAATTAGATTTTTTTTCCTATTTTATTTTGTTGTTAAACAATGAAACCATCGTTGTCAAATCCAATGATTGCAGGAGATTAACCGTGTCTTGCTAAGAAGCCCTTTGGCTCGTTTTCATTTGAATAATCTTTATAATATGAAAAATATAAAGAAGCAGAATTTTTAAAAATCCTTTGCATTCTGAAGTTTTTGCTCTGTATTGCTATTATATTGTTATTTATGTATGCAGTAAAATAAATTGCGATTCAAAGCATACTTAAAAAAATACGAAGCCGATAATATTTTTGTTTAGATATAGATTCGTTAAATTTCATATTGAAACTATTTCTTCAAGTGGTTTTTCTCATACCACATATTAAATTTTGAAAGAATGAAAACTCTACATAATAATTTTATGTAAATAAGCAGAGTTTCAAAACATCCTTTGCATTGTGTCTTTGTTGAATTCATTGGATACTATTTAATCCGATCGCTGAATAAAGAAACGTTGGTTTTTGAATTCATTGAAACATTTTTATCGGAAAATAATTAATAAATAGTAATACAATACGTAAGCCAATATTAATTTTGTCCTCTGTTTTTGAAGGATATCTCCAGCAGTGAGGATATCCCATTTATTGCAAAACTTCTAAACTGTTTTTAACATTCTATAGAATATTAAAACATAAAAAATTTAGCTTGAATTAAATAAAGATAGCGAGAGGATATGAGGTGACAGAAGAAGAATTCTAATTACAGAGGAATTATCTTCGATAGTAATCAAAATAAAAATCTACTTTTCAGCCACCACACGTAAAAATAGTTGAAATTGTATTAAAAAAACTACTTTTTATTTTCAAATCATGAAGGGAATTACCGATTTTGAACCATGAGATTCTTTTCGAAAGTGCATTTCTAAACATTATTTTTATAAAAGCTTTTGAAAGAAATTCCTGAAAACGGAGAGTGGAATCGATAGCCAAGTGGTAATACGCTTGACTACTGGCTGAAGGAGCAGGGTTCAATTCCCGATGGAGACTGGGCGTTTCTCCAAGTTGAATTCTCCTTCAGATGGTTCTTGGGCTTTACTAGCCCTGTGAAGAATGGGTGTTTTTTTTCCCTTGGTTTGATCCGACTTTAATTTAGTCTTCTTGTTCAGGAAGCGCTAGAAGCCTTATCTCCCCTTATCCCCTGACTATTGATTTATTGTCAACATAGATCTGTAGCGGTTCTAAAAGAAGCAGAATTTCAAAAACATCCCTTTCATTGTATCTTTGTTGAATACATTGGATACAATTTAACCAGATCGGTGAATAAAAAACGTCGGTTTTTAAAGTCATTGAAACATCGACAATTTTGACGGAAAATAATTAATAAATAATAATATAATACGTAAACCAATATTAACTTCCTATGTTATTGAAGGATAAATCCAGCAGTGAGGATATCCCATTTATTGCATAATTTCTAGACTGTTCTTAACATTCTATAGAATATTAAAACATAAATAATTTAGCTCGAATTAAATAAACATACCGAGAGGATATGAGGTGACAGAAGAAAGGATTCTAATTAAGGAGGAATTATCTTCGCTAGTAATCAAAATAAAAATCTACTTTTCAGCCACCAAATGTTAAAATAGCTGAAATTGTGGTAAAAAAAAACTACTTTTTTCTTTTCAAAATATGGAGTGAAATATTTTGAACGATGAGATTCTTTTCGAAAGTGCATTTCTAAACAATATTTTTGTAAAAGCTTTTGAAAGAAATTCCTAGAAAGAGAGAGTGGAATCGATAGCCAAGTGGTAATGCGCTTGACTACTGGCTGAAGGAGCAAGGTTTAATTCCCGATGAGTTCTCCTTCAGATGGTTCTTGAACTTTATTAGTCCTTTGAAGAATGGGTGTTTTCTTTCCCTTGGTTTGATCAGACTTCAATTTAGTCTCCTTGATCAGGTAATGCCATATTTACCTCCCCATATTCGATGTCTATTGATTGATTCTCAACATAGATCTATAGCAGTTTTAAAAGAAGGGAATAACTTCTTTGCATTTCGGAAAAGTGTTTGATACAAGTGATTCATTGTCAGTAACTGTCCATTTCCTTCTAATATTATTTACAATACAAAATCAAAGTGAAATCTTATACTTCTGATTAATTCATTCCTCTACTTAGATTAAAATAAATATTTTTCACGATTCATCAGAAATGCTGACTTTGAATTCACTTCTGTGTTATTCCAATATTTCTTTCTTGCATTCCTTATTCAATCAATTTGACACCAGGGAGAAAGTGTTGGAGATTTGTGAATATTTCCCACATTTCTCTTTTATCACTAGATATATAGACGGGGTTAGTGTAGTCAACTCCAATAAAAAAAACATGGCGCAATTGCGTAATCATAACTTTATACACTTGTACGTATTTAAAGTTAAAATGTCCAACTACTGGTCTACCGGAACCTTTAGGTCGCGGAAGATAAGGACATTGACATTTCCTGACGAAGAGAACTCACTTCGGTGGTCAGACCGACGTTTTCTGGCCATTATCTCCGGGAAAAATGTAATAATTTTGAAATAAGATTTATATTTAATGAACTGACTGAATAAATTTATAAATCTGGAAGGAGTATAAAGTAAGACGTGGAATTTAGAGAGTGATAAAACGAATAATAAAGTTTAAAGGATGAGAATGTATTGAGTCAATATTTAGTATGAATATGATGCGGAATTTTTCTACAAGTTAATTTTCTGTTACCTAATAAGATTCTCATTGTTTCTCTCAGTTCCAGAAATGTCTTTCTTGACTTAATTTAATGTTTGTTTTTTTTCGAATACTAAGACATTGTAATATTTTTAGTAACAATTGTTAAATCTAGAAATTACAGTAAATTAAAAAAAGATTTTCCAATATTTGTATCAACGGAAATTAATTTTTAATTACTGTCTGCTCAAATACAATTATTGCTAATTGTTTTAAAATTTGATGTAGGATATTTGTGTAATTTATTTTTTGTATTATTTTAATGCTATTCTTTCACTTGAAAATGCAGCAAAGAACTGCGATGTTGTATATATCATTAAATATTTTTACAAAAACCCTTTCTCATAAGGTTCTCTGTATAATATTAATGGGTTTCTTTGCAGTATTACGTTAAAACACCTTTGAAGCAAGAACAATAAAATATTGAATTTATATAAATAAATATGAAATTTTATACAAGAAAATACATATTTTAGAAATTTTAGATACGACAGTTCAATAAAAGTTTAAGTAGTAAGATAAAAAAATAAATTATATTACTGATTTTTAATAAACACA
>JAFIDM010055283.1:733-11348 GCA_023159025.1 Thereuonema tuberculata | reverse complement strand
ATTAGCAATGAAAGATATCCAATACGCAATAAGACCACAATATAAGGTGTCATCAACAGAAGGACTAAACAAAAATGGTATTATCGCAAAGAAATGGTTTCCGAATTGGACCGCTAGATGGTGCAGCAACATGGCCGAGACGTCATGGAAGTTTTGCATATCACACCAATGAAATTGAACTGTCGATCGTTTTGTTATTTGTCTATAAAAACCCAGCCATTTGTATTACTGTACCGCTGAAGAAAGCTACTCTCGTGGCAGAAACTAGTCCAATGTATTTTTAATGTTAGTAAAGTATATTTTTTACAGAAGATCCAGGTGCATAGGCTTTATGTTTGAATATATCATGTATTAAATTTCTCTTCACTTAAAAAAAGGATTTATTCCATACATTCCCAGATTTTTTTTTTAGTCAAAGAGAATTTTTTTAGTTGAGGATTTCAAAACAAGTAGAATGATAATAAACAACAGAATAACAATTACATCGAAGATGACCTTGATATTTTTTTTTAATTACTTCCTTGTCTGTAATATTTAATAGAAACATGATTCATTTTATAAAAGGAAGTGACACTACTTTTAATAAAAAACTAAAATTTCCCTGTTGGTTTAAACGAAAGGTTAAACGAAAAAACATTTTTTTCCCGTTTAATTCCATTAAATTTCCGAAAGCCCACTTGTGAATTTGGGAATACTTTTCCCTTCTTTGCTTTCCACAATCTTAGATAGTTTGAAAGTATATAAAAATACTTAGAGGTGTGGGTAATGACAGCAAACCTAATAACAGCAAACCTTAATTTTCAGTAGGAAAAATCACGAAATGAATTTAAATCAGAATAGTTTGGATAGAGGTCGCTGTTGTTGAATGTAATGAAAAGGAATTTTATGTTGGGCGGGTTGTTATATGATTACCGTAATGAAAATAGAAAAAAAAAAAAAAAAAAACTTTCTGAAGATAAGGATTTGAAAGATCATAATATTATATCCAATGTAAATTATAGCTTTTAATTACATAAATATCATATTACATAATATCACGAGCATCATTCTTTTAATAAAACACAGGGTTCGTCCTGTTACATTCTATTATAACACAGGGCGTTATAAATTCAGTTTTCAATAAAAAAAAACTTTAAATTTTGAAATAGAGTTGTTCCACTAACCCCCCACCCCCACCTCTCACATACACGCTTAAACAGCTTGTCGTTTGTTTATTTATTTATTTATTTATTTATTTATTTAATTTTTTTTACGTTATTTGAGTCATCTTAAACTTATATTGTGGTTAAAAATTTGAAGTAAAATGATTATAAATTATAATTTTTAAAATGAAATTTGATTTATAATTGGTAGTTTTAGTAATAAATATTCTTAAGCTTCGGCAAAATAAAGTTAATTTTGTCTTCTATGGCCGATTTCTCCAAAAATCTTAAGCTAATCCTAGATTAAGTCCAATAGAGTTGCTACATTAGATAACTAATACCATTTGGAGAAATCGGCCATAAGATAACTCCGTCCTATTTTGATAAACTTTGAAAATGATGAAATTAGGAAGAATATTATTTTTTCTTAATTTTCACAATTTTTAGTATAATTTAAAAGTCTAAAATGAAATCCTCAAAAATTATACCTTTGTCAAAAATTTTATTATTGAGAAAATAAATAAATAAAACTTCTAAGTTAAGTAACTTTTAATCATTTTTTTTTTATTATATTTTAGCTTTAATAGAAAATTTGTATAAAATCTGAAATTAGTTGTTATTCTTATTATTCTTATTCTTATTATTATTATTAATAAATGAGAGAGACTATTTGTTTAGGAAATGGAAAAATAACAAAACTAATATGAACTTTTACAATAATTATAAATTATTAAGAAATAAACTAAATAGCAAATTGAAAAGGCTTAAAAAAGAATACTATAAAAATAAATTCAATAATGAATTAAATTCTCCAAAAAGCCAATGGAATGAAATAAACAAAATATTAGGGAAGAACAGCAAAATACCTGAAAATATAGAATTAAAACAGCTAACAGAAAGCTTTAAATCTTACAATAAAGAAAAAATTGTTAGTGACAAGTTTTGCAACCAATTCTCAATTGTTGGAAGAAATGTATTAAAATGTGATAAAAGATTATGCAATGAGGTAAATTTATATGTGCAAAACTCTATTGTCTTTGAGAAACCTAACTATCAAGAAATGTTAAATATAATCAATAAGCTAAAAAACAAAAAATCCGTTGGTTTTGATAATCTCAAAATCAGAGAAATCAAGGATAATAAAGAAATTTTTGCACATATAAGTACGTTGCTATTAATGAAAATTATAGATAATAAAAAATATCCAGACAACCTAAAAATTTCAAAAGTTGTTCCTATCTACAAAGGAAGTGATATATTAAATTTTAAAAACTACAGACCAATTTCTATTCAGCCAATAATAAATAAAATTATCGAAAACTATATTTGCCTAAAAATGAATAATTACCTAAATAAATATCAAATCATAAACTCAGAACAATATGCATAGCAGAAAAACAAAGGTACGAATAACTTATTTGAAAACTTCTCAAATAACATAAATAACAACCTAAATAAAAATAAATTAATTCTTCTTATATCCATTGATCTAAGCAAAGCATTCGATAGCATTGATACGAAAATACTATTAAAAAAACTGTACAATATTGGAATCAGAGGCTCACTATATGAAATCATTAAAGACTACTTTAAGAATAGAAAAATCTTTGTGTCAATTGACAATATTTACAGTGACATGAAAACTATCCAAAATGGAGTTCCTCAAGGTTCACAACTAGGCCCTTTGTTTTTCTTACTTTTCATCAACGATATATTTCAGGTAATAAAATCATGTTACATACATATTTATGCAGATGATGTAATGATTTATTCGAATGGGAACTGCACTACAGAAATAAGAGATAAATTACAAAAAGATTTAATTCGAATACAAAATTGGATGCATGACAACAGACTTCAGATAAATGAAGACAAAACAAAAATAATGCTAATATGTCCAAAAAAAAGAATAATAACAGATAAGCCAAAAATTTTTTTTCACCATCACAACTGTCTTCATAATTCACCATATGAATGTAAAAGCTGTTCAGTACTACAGTACACAAAAACAATTAAATATCTGGGCTTAATAATAAATGAAAAATTTTGTTGGAATAATCACATTAAAATGTTACATAAAAAGCTAAACAAACTGTCATACATATTCTATCATATTAAAGGCATACTTCCAACGCGGATTAAAATGTTATTATATAATGCTTTATTCGATTCGAACATAAATTACGCTGCTAACATTTGGGCCAACACCAATGACAATTGTTTAAAACCTATAATTAACCTGCAAAATAAAATTTTAAAGATAATTTTCTTCAAGCAAAATGTAAACGATAAAAGTATAATATTAAAGAAAAGACTTCAATACAGAATACTAAATCCCAAACAAAAATTCATATACAACATACTAATTAAAAACTATTATAAAATCTTTGAGCATAAGAAAGAAGAAAAACAAAAATCCTCATATAATCTAAGAAGCAGGAAAAATATCCATCTTCCCTATCCACTAATATACAATGAGTATGGTAAGAGGCATTTCAACTATATACTTGAAAATATATTCAACACTATAGATGAAAAAGAAATATATATAAAAAATGGAAGAATATCGTATGTTAAGAAACTATTAAAAAAGTGGCTGATAGAATGTAATTAATATGAATTTCTTTTGTTTCAATTGTTTTCTTTGTAATTGTAAATCCTGTTTGTAATGTCTCACTTAAGTATTTTGTTCAATTTACTACCAATGTCCTTAATATTTATTGTTACTAGTTCTTACTGTACTCGACAAAAATAAGCTAAACATAGGTAACTTTAATATACATATGTAATAATTATATATAGAGTTAAATCAGAAAATTATTTTTAACTTTTAAATCATGTTACTGCCTAATTTAAAATTTTTTGAAAATTATCACCTAGCGGTCTACCTGACAAAAATCACTTGTAAAAACAATACTATGTAAGTAATTTCATATTTTTTAACAATGTATTCAAAATTAATTAAATATTTGTAGTATACCTATATTCAGAACCTGTTGATAGGAATTTGTCATTCCTAACGGGACTGTAACTTTTGTATTTAGAATCATAATAATAAAAAAAAAAAAAAAAAAAAATTATTATTATTATTATTATTATTCATTTTGAAACACAGTCAAAAATTCGCTGACTGGAGCCTTTAGTAGATACAAGTTTCAGCCAGAAACCTAAGTATCCACCAGGTATCTGCGCAATATATATGATGTTCCAAGCAGCGCTGTTTTTTTGTAGTTCTGATGTTGTTATTTCAGACAACTGCAATTGGTTCAAATACTTGGTAAAAATTTTTGAGATTATTATTATTATTATTATTATACAGGACACTACAAAACAATGTGTATCACAGCTGCCAGTTCTTTAGCTGGTGTTGGCCTTCAAACGCATCGAATTCTTCCCAAGAATCTAGGATGTCGTAACGTATCGGCGCAAAATATGTGCTGATCCAAGCAGTGCGGCTTTTTGGAGTTGACCGATGGAGATTTTGTCAATATTTAGATCTTGTAAGTGCTTACCAAGGTTTTTTGGTATAGCACCCAGTGTGCCGATAACCACTGGAACCACCACTGCCGGCTTGTGCCATAATCATTGAACCTCGATTTTTAGGTCTTGATACCGTGTGATTTTTTCCAGTTCTTTTTCTTCCACTCTACTATCACCAGGTATGGCTATATCAATTAGCCATATCTGTTTCTTTTCTATCACTGTCAAATCTGGCGTATTGTGTGCTAAGATCTTATCTGTTTGAATTCTGAAATCCCACAGTATTTTCACGATATCATTTTCAATCACATTGTTTACTGTATGTTCCCACCAGTTGTTTGTTGTTGCAATGTGATAATTTTTGCAGATGTTCCAGTGAATCATCTTTGCAACTGCATTATGCCGCGTCTTATAGTCCGTCTGTGCAATTTTTCCACATGAGCTGAGAATATGATCCACTGTTTCATCAGATTCTTTGCACAATCTGCACTTTGAGTCCATTGACGATTTTTCAACTTTTGCTTTAATTGCATTTGTTCGTAAAGCTTGTTCTTGAGCAGCTAGAATTAAGCCCTCTGTTTCTTTTTTTAATGTTCCATTCGTAAGCCAATACCAGGTCTTATCCATATCTACTTTTCCTTTGATGTTTTTAAGAAATTGGCCATGTAATTTTTTATCTTGCCAGCTTTCTATCCTTGTTTTAATTACATTTTGTCGATAATCTTGTTTTGTTTTATTTACTTTTAGTAAATTTTGTTTTGTAACTGCAATAAGCATTTGTTCTTGACTGCTTTGAACATAATCTGCCAGTGCATGTTTTTCTTCTTCTACTGTTTGTTTAACTTGCAGTAATCCTCTACCTCCAGTTTGACGGGGTAGGTATAATCTATCAATGTCACTGCGCGGATGCAACGAATGATGAATTGTCATTAATTTTCTTGTTTTTCTGTCCAAAAGGTCCAATTCAGCTTGAGTCCAGTTGATGATACCAGCAGTGTATCTTATAACTGGTATTGCCCAAGTGTTGATGGCCTTGATAGTATTCCCACCATTTAATTTTGCTTTTAATAGCTTTCGGACCCTTTGTACGTATTCTTTACTGATGATATTCTTAACTTGGCCATGCTTGATATTATCCATTTGCAAAATGCCAAGGTATTTGTAAGCTTTATCATTATTGTTTCTAATATTTTGACCATTTGGCATTTCAATTCCATCACTGTGCAAAATTTTTCCTCTTTTTAATGCCACACTTGCACATTTTTCTAGTCCAAATTCCATAGAGATATCAGTGCTAAAGATGCGGACAGTGTTAACAAGTGATTGGATTTCAGCGTCTGATTTTCCATAAAGCTTCAAATCATCCATATAAAGTAAGTGTGAAATTTTTGTTGAATTTTTGGAAGTTTGATAGCCAAGGTTTGTTTTCTTTAAAATCATTGATTATTATTATTATTATTATTATGTTTGTATGTTTCAAACCTTGGGTTTCCCCAGCAAAAACAATATGGCGGGTCAAGGACCAAAGCACATACTGCCAAGTGTAAAGATGTGTGCAAGAATGATTAGGGATGTGTGCTTGTGTCCATAAATTTCCTAACTATGCGTGTAGTGTTGAGTACCACAGCCTTCTGCAGTTGTGCATAAGTGTTTTTGTGAAGTCCTAGTGTGCTGAGACTGTGGTGCAATGTGTGAGGCACCAGACCAGTGGCAGACAGAACGATGGGTACAACACGTACCCGATCCTGCCTCCACTGCTTCTGGAGCTCGTGTGCTAGATCAGTGTATTTACTGATCTTGTCTGCGTGAGTTTTCTGCATGTTCTTGCTGATAGGCACTGCAATATCAATTAGATAGGTCTGTTTGTTGACCTTATCAACAAGTGTGATGTCTGGTCTGTTGTGATGTATGGTTTTGTCTGTGTGAATGGGGCGGTCCCAGTATAGTTTATATGAGGGCGATTCTAATACGCTTTGTGGTATGTACTTGTAATACGGGACCGTGCTCTTAATAAGTGAATGTTTGTGTGCTAGTTGTTGATGAACGATCGACGCTACCTGATTGTGTCGGTGGAGGTAGTCTGTTTGAGAGAGAAGGGGACAGCCTGATATTACGTGGTCGATCGTCTCATGCGTAGTGTGGCATTTCCTGCATTTGTCGTCATGTGTGTTTGCATCGTGTAGAATGTGTTTCTTGTAGTTGCGTGTGGAGATGACTTGGTCCTGTATTGCGATCATGAACCCTTCGGTCTCCCCAAACAGCTCACCACTCGTCAGCCATCTGTTCGACGCTTCCATGTCAACATGAGGCTGGCTGAGTTCGTGATGATGTCTGCCATGGAGTTCCTTACGAGCCCATGATTCACGCAGCTGCTGAGTGTGGGTGTCAGGGGTGGTGAGTGTTGGAGAAGAGTTTTCGAGGTTCAGGGGTGTGAGGTGTGTGTCAGCCTTGACAATGGCTGAGTGAAGTGAGGAGTCTTCTGCTCTTTGGTGGAAATGTTCCCTAAGTGTATGCACTTGTTTTTCGTGTAGGGTGATGAGGTTGATGAGTCCTCGGCCTCCCTCCTTGCGGGGAAGAGTCATCCTTTCCGTAGCGGACTTGGGGTGGTGCATGTTGTGTTTCGTGAATGTAGTGCGTGTTGCGCGTTGTAGTGCTTCGAGTTCGGTGTTTGTCCATGGAATTATGCCGAACGAATATGTTAGTGTGGGAACGGCAAAAGTGTTGATAGCTTTAATTTTATTTTTGGCGTTGAGTTGTGTTTTGAGGATTTTGTGAACTCGAGCAAGGTATGTGTTCTTCAGTGCATTTTTGATGTTTGCGTTGTCAATGACGCGCGCTTGCTGGAAGCCCAGGTACTTGTAGGTCTCTCCCTCTTCCATGGATTGGATGGCCAAACCATGGTCCAGTTCAAAACCCTCCAAATTCGAAGTCTTCCCACGTATTATGTGTAACTTGCGGCATTTATCAATTCCAAATTCCATCCCAATGTCTTTGGTGAACTGTGTGGTGGCTTGTAGTAAATTAGTAAGTTGTGCATTGTTTGTGGCATAGAGTTTAATGTCATCCATGTAGAGTAAGTGTGTGATTTTATATGGTGTCACAGTGCCTGTGGTAAGCCTATAACCGTGTTTTGTGTTGTCTAGTATATGGCTCAGTGGATTCAAGGCGAGGCAGAACCAAAGAGGACTCAAGGAGTCTCCCTGGAAAATACCTCTCCTTATGGGAATGGGATCTGTAGTGATCGAGTTGTTAGAGGTGCGTAGGTGTAATGTTGTGTTCCAACTCTTCATCGTGGCAGCTAAGAATGCCGTGATCTTGGCGTGTATTTTGTAGATATGAAGAGTGTGTAGGAGCCAGGAATGAGGGACAGAATCAAATGCCTTCTTGTAATCGATGTAGGCGATATGTAAGCTCCTATTCTTCGCGCGTGCCTGGCGCAGGATTACAGAGTCAATAAGGAGTTGCTCCTTACAACCCTGGGAATTCCTGCGACAGCCCTTCTGCTGTTCGGAAAGAATGTTATATGTCTCGATGTGTGTGTAGATCTTGTCTGCGAGGCAGGAGGTGATGAATTTGTAAAGTGTGGGGAGGCAAGTGATTGGGCGGTAGTTTGCAGGTTGCGCTGTTTCAGTGTTCTTGCTCTGTAGGTATGTGACACCCTGTGTGAGGAAACGAGGCATATGTTCTGGGTGTTGGATTATGTCAGTGAGTGTAAGCGCTAGTTTTCCATGCAGGGACGTGAACCTCTTGATCCAGAAGTTCTGGACTCCGTCTGCACCAGGAGCCTTCCAGTTGTGTGCATGTTTTAGTGCTGTCTGTATATCTGCGAGAGTAATCTCATGGAAGGACATGCAGGGTAAGTGTTCAGTGAGTTGCTGTTCCTCTGTTATCCATGGTGCTTTATCATTGTGGGGGATAGGGTTTGACCACAGAGACGACCAGTATTCATGTAAAGCCTCGCTGTTGGGAGTGTTTGTGTTAGTTGCAGTAGAGGAAGATGTAAGGGATCTGTAGAATTTTTTCTCATTGTATTGGAAAGTGTTGTTCTGTTGTTTGCGCAGAGTGCACTGTTTGTATCTCTGTAATCTTTTTGCAAGTGCACTGAGTTTTTGTTTTAGTGTGTCGAGATGTTCCTGAACCTGGTTATGATGATTTGAATGTGAAGGGCGAGAATTTATGTACTTGAATATCTTTCTAACCTGGGACATAAGTTTCTTTGTTTTGTTTCCTGCACAGTATTGTGTGAGCCTGGCTATGTCTCCTCTAAGGTCGCTGATGCGGCCCTCAAGGCGACGTCTCCAAGGGGGGATGTAATCTTGTGTCCGTGCAGTGGGAGGTATATTGTGTTGTTTGATTCCAAGTGCCCGAATGGTTCCCTGTGCAGCACAGTAGAGTGTTGTATGTATGTCTTCTAATGTTTGAATGTTGTCAAGGTGTTGTGGGATAGTGTGTGTGTTGAGATGATATATGACTGTGGCGAGTTGTTTTGATGTGTGTACTTTGGGGAGTGGCGGCCTGAGTGTGGGGTCTGTGCCTGTGTATTGTGCAAGTGCAGTGTAGAAATGATCATGAGCTGCACATAATATTTCATTAGTTGTATTGTTGGGGCATGTGTACTGAGGGGTAGAGATTGTTTCTGTGTTTTCCATAATGGTGTCTTCTGGTGGGGTGTGGTTTGGTGTCCTGTGGTTGGATTCAGCGACTTCTTCTTTAATTTGTGCAAGTATGCATGGGAGAATAATATTGTTTACTACAATTGAACGTCGCTGATCCGCTACCCGCTGTTCGCTAAGCCCTAACGATGGATAGCGTGTGGTGAAAGCTTGGTGTAGTGCCTGTCTGTATCCTGTTAGTTGAGTACCTAACTTTGTAACAGTGAAGAAGTCGCGCATAAGATCCTGGTTCATCTGTGGTGACCATCGGATGCGCTGGCGTGGTTTCCCAGTCTTGGTGGTCGCCTGCTCTGACACAGACGAAACACTTCCTACTGTTCGGGCTGGACGGTGTTGCCCGGGCATTGTGGTAGCCATACTACAGGATGGGGTGCCACTTTCTCCACCACCACCTGCGGGAGACTGTAGTATATTTTTCGAACGGAGACCTCTGCCTAACCCCCGAACGCGGGTGACTTTATCCTGCGCCACACCCGATGCAGCATGATCTATATTAGAACGTGTTCTCATCATAAATGGTTGGACCCTTTAGCCTACCCTAAAGCTAGTGTAGTTCCCGCCCCCACCGCGAGGAGGTAGGGTCCATGGGGGCTTATTTATTATTATTATTATTATTTATTTATTATTATTATTATTATTTATTTATTATTATTATTATTATTATTATTGTTGTTGTTGTTGCAAGTTTGCAAGTATATGGTTAAGTTGCAAGTTTGAAGTAAAAAAAAAAAGCAGTACCTTAAAATATAATCAGATATTCAATCAAACTTTTTAATAACAAATCAGTAATGTTATCGTTTGTACAGCGTTGTCACAGCATTGTTTAATACAACTTGAGCATAACTTTTTTTTTGTATTCCTTATCTCACTTATGAATGCAGCTGTCACTTCAATGACGTCATATGATCTTCCGCTTTGACGTACCGTTGAACCAATAGTTGCCAGACAGTAGAAACACACTTGAATTTTTATTTTGCAATATCTAAAAAAAATGTGGAATTCAATTTCTTTATGAATAATAAAAAGTAAACATTAACTAGTTAAATACGCACTCATAATAGCTTTATCATAAACTTCGAAATCAGTATTACATAAGGTAATGGTTTCCTGCAAAATAAATTTAAGGTTTTCACCTTTTTATTCCTTGCTTACATTGACTGAGTAGTACCTTATCCAATAATATATGTCCCAGAATAATGAGACAGGGCTGTGTGCGTCTATAAACTATAACCGCTCTTCTGATTGCTAAAAACTAAGGTGACCAGATTTTTACATTGGCAAAGCGGGACACCATTGACCGGGGGGGGGGGGGGGGGGGGG
>JAFIDM010055282.1:0-11348 GCA_023159025.1 Thereuonema tuberculata | reverse complement strand
ATCCAACGATTTCGAAGATTGAACGACGAAAGAGACGAGATGGCGTGCGATGATGACGAAATGCGACTAAAGAGCGAAGCAGGCGACTAAATTTGGAAAAATGGTTATACTTAGGGTTAAAAGTCAATAATTCTATTTTGAATTCCTTTTTCTAAATGGAAATGTTGAACTGCAATCGGGTACATTTTCCTGTTGCCTTTGTTGGATGCATCGTTCGCTAAAGAAAACGGAATTGCTTTGCCGTTATTGATTCCTAGTTCATCAAGAACTACTTGAATACACTTAGGTGCTAGTATGTCTTCAACAGTTGCTTCATCCTTTGTTCTACCACAAAGGTTTTTTTTTCCAATTGTGGAATCGAAATATAATAACGAATTCATTCCACAGTCAATGCTGCAATAACTGTGATTATGTTTTAAGCCGTAATAATTTTGTGATAATTCTACTTGTCCATCATCAGGTGAATTTGTTTTTGGAACAAACGACGTTATTAATTGATTTTGCAGTAATATATTTTACTACAGTCAAATGTTTCTGGCTATTAAAATGACTTTTTAAATACTAACTTATACGTGCAAACTGATGAAAAAAAGAGCGAAATAACGAAAGCGGCAGAAATTGAGGCATTGCTGAAATAACTTGCAAAATGAATGAATCTTTTCTTTCTTTTGTTTCTTTTTGTTGATAGACATAATTATGGACGATCTAATATTTATACATGAAATTTTGTCCATGTATGGAGTGAAGGTGACAAAAAAAAAGTCTTCGTACAAAAGTCTTAGAAACGATGTCTTACAATCCTTGTTAATGTCTTCAATAATCCATTTTCATTGCGCATTGTTTGTTTAGCACCTTCCCTATTTATCAAACCTGCAATACATATCTTTCTTGTAATAACTTATAACTGCTTTTGAGCTTTCAACTTGCAAGATTTTAAATTGTCGTGATTATAGTAATACGGACATGCGTATTTCTACCTAACAGTAGCATTTTAAAGCTTTTTCATTCTTTTTTTTATGTAATGGAAATTATAAAGTTTCCGACACTCAGGAAATTTTTTAATGGAAATATGTAGGAAATTTTCTATGCTGCTTAAGAACTTAAAATGCATTACAAGGTTTATTTTTGAGAAGAAGGAAATGTGTAACTAAAACCTTTTATTGCTGCAATCACTTTTCGTTGTTTATATTTTACTTTGTTCGTTTGTTTATATTTTTCGCTGTTTATATTATGCGACAATAATCTTATAGTGTTGTGTGTGAAAGGTTCACACAAAAATTAGACTCACCATCTTCAAGTTTCCTCTGGATGACGATTAAAATTTTGGTGATTTACTATTGTTAAGTTGGATCAGCAACCAAAGTTGTACAGTTATTTATCTATAGATGGAGATACCGGTTCAGTGCGTGGTTAAGAATGGATAATTTTTTCCAGTTTATTTTCTCATATACAAACTCTCTGTACTTCCCAGAATTAAGATAGATGAATGACACAATGGTCTACTTCCATATGGACTCTTCATCTGCCAATTGGAGAAGCCTCTATCTCCAACGACAGTCGTCTTCGTCTAAAGATAGGGATAATTTAACTACGCCTTTATTAATAAATACAGTGAAACTTGGAGAATTCGAAGCTGAAGGGACCACTACAAAACTTCGAATTATCCAAGACTTCGAATTAAACAAGTCAAATCCAAGACTTCTTTTAACTTTAATTTCAGGTCCACTCAATGCTTGAAAAGATTATTCTGTCAATAAGTAAATATTTATTCAGAAAGATCATGCTATGAAAGACTTAAACACTATGTGTATGTAAACAAAATAAGATTTATATTACGTAAGCTACAGTACATATTACATTCAATACAGAAAATTATAGTTTTCAAAAAATTGTGCAATATATGATTGTTTTGTAGAATTCAGTCACTTAAGGTTAGCAAAATCATCAAGCATGTTTAGTGAACGGAAAACAGCTTCACTTACGTTGGTTTGTCCATCAATGTACCGACGAAATTCGGCGCTATCCCGTACTAGTTGACGATTTGGCATTTCTTCTTCATAACATTTGTATATTTATGCAAAAGACCTTCATAAGGCTTTTATAAACAAGAGTTGCTTTACACTTGAGATGCTCGAGAACGACAGCAGTGGGTCAACAAACTGAGATCTGTTGCTGAATATCATACACAAGTCATTGCGGAGACAAATCCACCTCTTCCATCGCATGAGCAACGTTACGGTGGCGGTGCATCTCCTGCACCTTCTCCCCAAGAGTCTCAGGCTTCACTGTTGAGAGCTCAGCAGCGTGTTATGTATAGTACAGCAACACTATATGATGCTTTTAGTTCTGTACGAGAAGCATTGATGCAGGTAGAACTGAATCAGGGATCGCTGTCCAGATCCATTGAGGCATTACCATCATCAGGAACCAGTTTAAAATATACAGATCCAGATTTATTAATATTGAAAGCTACGTCTCAGGCAACTTTGTTGTGCATGGAACAGTGCTTTTCAATTCTTCAGCAACAACAGCAGGCTGCTTCTTTTCAACAGAATGGTGTGACTGGAGGAGCAACAACTGAATGGATTGAACCAAGATCACAATTCTCGGAAATTTTTATCCATCAAAAGATTTGTATCATAATGAATTTGCCGTTTACCAATGTAGCAGTTTTAGTGTATTCAATTTGGAATAATTCTGAAGTTAGTTCATCTCTTGCTGACCTCGACAGATAGTCCTGTGCATCTAAATCCTAAGTTGTAAATAACTTTTGTTTATAAAAAAATGAACCGGCAGCCTTATGAAGGTCTTTTGCATTTCTTCTTCACACCCTTTTACATCTAGCGAACGACGGCGACCTTTTCAGCCCACGATAAATTCTTGTACACGCGTGGTTTACTGAAAGACATGGTGACACTGACAGTAGGAAGCTCGAATGGTGTCTGAAGCGTCACGTGTCGTATGGCGTCACATGTTGAACGGTGGCGGGAAGGGGATTTCAGTTGTCACGTGTCGAATTTCTTAACGACAAAACGCCGAAAAGTCGTTATGGTTCGAAATTTTTTATAAAAAACTTCGAATTAAGGAAGTTGAACTTCGAATTATCCACGATTTTTTAACATTGATATTAAGAAATTCAAGGGACTAAGAGAAATCTTCGAATTAACCACGATTTCGAATTAACGTTCGAATTATCCAAGTTGCACTGTATTGAATTTTACTTATTAAAAAACTTAGGTATTTGGTTCATCAAGAACTTTCAGTAGGAAATTTCTACAGAATTGATTAGGATTTTGACAAACGTTCATTTATAGCTAGAAAGAAAGAAATATTTTGACAATACGATAATAGCAAAGCAATTAAAAAGTGGTGTTGTAGAAGTAAAATGGGATTTAAGACATCGGATTCTCAGGGTGATCAGAGTTACCTAGATAATAAAAGGGTTCAGTCGAATGCTTGCGGACATCAAAGAGTCAAAAAGAGATTCAGCACAGTCAGACCTGGAATTTTTGAAGGCAAGGTCATTTTTCATTATTCCTGTAGCCAATAGATGGAGACACGTTCTACGCAGCCGTAGTTCTGTGGAAGATATGAGAACTTTTGGCCTAGCATCTCTTATTTTATCTTGATAAATAACAATGCGAGCTGGATAAACCGGGTTCAATTTCCGGCGGAGGTGGAGTGTTTGACCTCCAGATGGGTCATAATGTTCACCTAGCCCTATCTAAAAGGGGGACCGGGCTTCTTTCTTGGGGTTATTCTAAATCATTAAGATCTGTGAACACCTGAAGGGAGCCTTCAGGGCAGTAAAATGGGATCGTTTGGTATAACATTATTTAATTAATCCCCATAACATATCGTAAATCCATGTTTATTACAATTAAACTTCAGTATACTTGCAGGTGATATTTCTCAGGGATTTCATCCCCTGCTTCTTCAGGCAAAATTTTAAAAAACTAAACATTCATATCGTCCTTCAAGAGACTTATTACTACAATCCCGTTCGAGAATGGCTGACCATATAGTTTCTAATGTATTTTTAGGACGAGATATACCTCTCATAACCTCTATAAAGGCCTTACCTGACAACATGGTTGTGGTCCTATGTCAATGGTGGGATTCGAATGAACTCTGTTGCAGATTTACAAGGAGAGATTCATACCGATGCTTGTTCATAACGATAATCCCCGAAAAGCTCTAGTGGGGTCAAACATATATGGCTATGAATCGTGCGCGGAAAATGATGGTCAATATACATTGAGAAGTTAGATGACCTATGGCTCCAATGATACTAGTATGGACATAATTATTAATCATACTGTTGTTGCTTAATCTATTTTCTAGAGTTTCATAAAGATTTGGAATTGAATTTGTCATTTCAGTATTTTGTAATGCTGGGCGAACACGTACCAATATGCGGCAATATTGGTGGACAATATTGGTCCTTTTTATTGGTACCAATCGTTTCCAGCAATAAAAATGAACAATATTGCCCAATATTGCCCCTTGGCGATTGTCGGAAAAAAAGGAACAATTTTAGTTGGCCAGAAATATTGCTGGTGAGCGAGCGAATCACATGAACGGATGAAATCACGTGACAATGGTGACGTAGAAGGAAGGCGGGACTTTGAAAATCGGAAAATCACTCACTCACGCCGGCCATTTTGTTTGAGAAACAAGGCTTAAAATCAACAAAATGGGTCGGCCCAAAACAGATAATTCAAACAACAACATTTTGTCAATTGATAATGAAAGAATCTTAATTGATTTCTACAGAGGTACGGCGTTTAATACTATAGCAATTCGTACGGAAACACGCTCTCTCTACTCTCGCTAGTGAGCAACGCCGTAACCAGGCCAATACTCGTAAAGGAAAACCTGTGTGTTCGCGCACAATACCAACTGCCAATATCAATAAGGACCAATATTGTCCACCAATATTGCCGTATATTGGTACGTGTTCGCCCAGCATTACGCAACATAAAAAAATATGTGATCGTAACTTACATCCCACACTGTAGAGAATATTATGGTTTCCTACAATGGAACGAAGAATTTTTGGTGAATTTAGAATTTTTCCACTTTCGAAATTCTAAAGTTAATAAAGGAAAAAAATGATATTTTTTGGAATGACATGCAAAAAATAATTTCTTATCTTTCATTTATAACAGTTTTTTTTATACTTTGGAATTGTTTCTATTGCATTTTCTTTGGCGGCAGAATTACGAAGTCAGACTTTCTGTACATTCTTGTACACAAAGAATATAAAAAGGGATGGTAAAAGCACTAAATGAAGAAATTTTAATCATTAAGTAAATTGCGATGATTTTGTAGGAAACTATTCAGTAAAAAGCTTGTTCCTATTTGACATTCGTACGTAGGAACAGATCGTACAATACTTCGACAATGGCGACTGTGGCAATTGACTGACCTGTTTACCAAACTGACAACAGACACAATGGAAGCGCTGAAGTGTTTTCAAATCCGAAATCTTTTCAATTTAGTTTACAGAAAGAATCGACGGGGAAACGAGAAAATTGCAGTTGACACTTCAGAATTCCAACTGGATGAATCCTGAATTCATTAGCTCACCGGAAGATATTTAATAATCTAAGCAAACGAGATTATTAAATTTTATTCAGCTTTTGTGAATCAATTAACACCATTAATATAGCCATACACCTGATTAAGTTAACAAAATTAATTTACGGAAGAAAGAAAGTTATACAAAGAACGACTAGTTTCTCCGTCGAGAGACGGTTTTTTCGAGCCTTGAAAAAACCGTCTCTCGACGGAGAAACTAGTCGCTCTTTATACAACTTTCATTCTTGTATAAATTAATTTTGTTAACTTAATCAGGTGTACGGCTATATTAATGGTGTTAAAGTATCCAGTACACGTAAAGCTTTTTTCTTTTGTGAATCAATTTCTGGGAAATTTTTGTTTATGTATTATGGGATAAAGCTTTAAAAAAGATTTTTGAAAGTTGTTTTTCATTTTTGATTTTAAACTTCTGACCTCTCTGGAACTTGTTCCCGTATCAACAAAAGAATCCACCTAAATTAAAGTTTCAACTTTAGTGATTCTATAAGTTAACCTCATTCTGGCAATTCAGAAGAATTTACAGATCTAGCTTATGTCACAATCATAATATATAGTTTAGTGCTGAGGTTTTCATCTGCCTAGTTTTTGAGTTCAGTATCATTCAGCAATTTTCAGCAGTTTAATCGTCGGAATCTATGTGGAGCTTGCAAAGGTTAATTAAATAATAAAAAACTCCTCTAAAAAGAAAATTGGCGAGAAAATTCATGTGCACGCATTCCGCGGTCGCGATGAATTTTTTTTAACGCATAAAAATAAAAATGCAGTTGTAAATAATAATAAACATCAAAGGATGAGACCGAGTTGTTTACTAAGTGACATCCTAGTATAGTTGTTTCATGCTAATATAGTGATCATCAGCTAAGAGCAGTCACCAGTAAACAACGAGGTCTCTATAGACAGGCCTATAGGAAATATCGTCGGAATGAATGTGGAGTCTGCAAAGCTTAAATAAACAATAAAAAACTCGCCTAAAAAGAAAAATGGCGAGAAAATGTGCACGGATTCCGCGGTCGCTATTAATTTTTAGAGACCTCGTTGTTTATCTAACTGATGATCGCCAAATTAGTGTGGAACAGCTGTTCTAGGAAGTTACATACTAAACAATTTGGCCTCACCTGTAGATGAAAATTTCGTTTAATGTAAAGCTTTTTAGTTTATCTGTAAAACCGTTAATGAAATTCCGTTGTATAATTTCTGTTCAAAAGATAAATAATTTGTACTTTTTCTCTATCTATTTTTCGAGTGAATTTTTTAAAGTAGAGTATAAATAAACCATCCAGCAGTTTGTTTTTGGGGAGCGGAATAAATATACAAACATTCACATAGACTGAATGATCTGATAAGTCTCTCAATCATCAGAAAGTAGGTCAAAACGTTTGAACTAGCAGAAGAAAAGCTGGATCTAGCAGAAAATGTATCTTAATTGTACAATTTAATTTTGATAATCCATTTGACCTTATGCAAAGTACTTAATGTAAAAACTAATGTATGTTTACATTAACGTCCATTGACAATTCGAGTATGTGGACGTTTCTAATGAAGATGTTATTCCGAGTGGAAGTGTCTTGTTACTGGAATGCTGGTTGAATTTCATTAATACTTCCAGTTAGTTCTCATTCGGGAAATCAACGTACATTCTTTAACATTTGACAGAAGCTGTTGCGTAATAAAAGTGTTAAACATTTTAATAGAATTTAAATAAGCTTTCCATTACATTGTGTGATTTTCTAAATTTTTGAACCATTAACTTTGCACAGGCTACTCTGTCAGCAAATCAGTTGTAGCCAAGTCACACGGAAGAAGTTTCGGTGTTGGTTTATATCAAACACACCAGTAATTGAGAAATGTTATCGCGTGATTTGCTTCTCTCTGTGGCAGAGAACTGGAAAAGACCAAATCTCACGGAAGAAGTTTCTCGGTTAGTTTTTATCAGACTGACTAATACTGGATGTACCGATTTGTGATCTATGATCCCTGATCGGCGTTTATCACATGATCCAATCTGCTTAGTTAAGGTAGAATGCAAAGAGATTTTAAGAAGAACATTTTTAGGAAAGTAGACTTTAAGTTCATTCGAATTCTTGTGTAAACTTCTCAGATGTTGCAGTATTTTTTTTTAAATACATGATTATCGAAGTACATGGAAGCATTTACTTTTCTAATTTTTCACAAAATTTCAATAATTTTCCATCAATAATAATAAGATGTAATTTCAGTTTACATTACCGGGAACTTAAACAATCCATAATTTAAAAGCCTTTTAATATGTTGGAAAATTCTACAGCAAGGGAAGGATTTTATGACAATAAGGGAAGAGAATATCAATATTGGATGAAAAGATACTACAGATCTATGATTTGTTTAAAAGGACGAGTATAATAAATTTATAGAAGAAAAGCAAACTATTGTAGTTTTATAAGTAGATATATGTATTATTTAGCCGTACAGCGAAATAGAATTTTGAAAAACTGAACAAAAAAAAACCAAACAGGTCACTTGTTTCTGGGAAGATTTTGGCCAACTTACATTCGCTTCATCAGCGGCACAAACGGAAATTAGATAAAATTGCAAAGGATTGATTGAAATCTTTGCTTTGAGAAACTCATAGGGCCAGCTGTAAGTTTTGCTTGTTCAAGATATACCGGGTATTTCATAATTCGCGCAGCATCGGAATTTCCATTGTTAAGCGAAAATATTGCGCAATTTGGTAGGACCCAAGGCTTTTAGGTATAATATTTTGATTTGATTTTTTAGTCCAACCTCGAAAGTGACTTCCAGTCGATGTCTCTATAAAATAACAGCATAGTTTAAAGATTTTTGTGATATTAATACTTGATCATTCTTCATTTATATACTGCAATTAAGTTATTTCGAAAGTACTTTATAACTTCGTGCTTGTGTTTGCTCAGCATTTTTTTCAAAAACTGTTATTGTATTTGTTTATTTTAACTGTTTATTATTTTACACAGGTTAATTTTTCCCGAAATTTTAATAGAATAAACAACAAAAATAACAAATTTCATCCATTCAAAGTAATCAATCTTCAAGACCTGAAAGGGGACGATTCGGACCTCAATGGTAGAATTTTGCGAATGGGCGATGGAAGTGTGCAACGGCTACCCAACTTTGTAGAAAGAGTTTCCTTTTCTGGTGAATCAACATTTACATGAAGAAGTGAACCCCCATAACTGCAGGTACTGGACGCAAGAAAATCCCAAATGGACCCAGGTCACGCACACAGTATCCAGAAAAAGACTAACGTCTGTGCAGGTCTACTGAGTGGCCACATTATTGGTCCTTTTTCATTCAGGAATCCCTAACCAGAGAATGATAAATACAGCTGTTGGTCCCGCCATTGACGCAGTAGCAGACGAAAACGAAGTATGGTTCCAGCAAGACGAAGGCCTTTCCCATTATTCAGCAGTTTTGCGGGAATTCCTGGACGAAACGTTCCCAAATTCTTGTTTAGAAAGGCGCGACACCATGGAATGACCAGGTAGGTCATCCGATTTTGACCCCCAATCATCTTTTTTTTCTGTAAGGTACTTTAAAATCTAACATTTATAAGGACGAACGTCTACATGACTTTCCAGACCTGGAGCAAAAAAATTGAACAGGAGTGCAGGAGTATTACTCCTCAGCAGCTTCGAAATATTAGGGAGGAATTTCTGCACAGACTCGGGCAATGTCCTGCAGTTATGGACGATAATTTTGAGCACTTCCTATAATAAATTTCACTTTCCTTATTCTGTTATTTTTATTCTTTATTCTAATAAAATATAGGAAAAAAAAACTTGCGCAAGATAATAGAGTTAAAATAAACCAATACAATAAAATTAAAAAAAAAACTACTGAGCAAACAAGAGCATGAAGTTGTAAAGTAATTTCGTAATAACTCAATAACAATAATTCAATATCAGTAAGTTATTGAAGAATGATAAATATTTCCCCGTATAACGGATATCATGGAAATCTACAAAGAAGAATGTAATTTTGTAGTGACTTCGATGCGACTGGAAGTCATTTTCTGAGGTTGGACAAAAAAATCATATCAAAATATTGTACCTAAAAGCCTTGGGTCATGCCAAATTGGCAATATTTGTTCATATATATATAAATAATTTTCCTCGAAATATTACAAGAGTTACTTTAAATATTTTTTAAGGGTTACTTTAGTTGTAAACTATTAAACTATTATCCTTTAAGTTATCATCTTTAATTTAGATGATTATTTTAACAAACCGATAGACGGATGGCAATTTTAGTTTTCCATTCCTCGCCGAACTGTTCATTTATGGATTTGTGAGTGTAATGTGTTTCAGATTTTACATTGCATTTTTAAGTTGTTAATATTGATATTGATGAGTATTTTCTTTCCATTAAGTGATATAATGATGAGTTTTATTTATTATTACTCGTTGTTACGGAGACTAATTAAATCACATCGTTCCACACTGAACAATGGCCCAATCGAAACATGAGAAGGAACTTCAGGTTTCAGGCTGGTTGTTCAACAATGTAGACTACCTGACGCTAAAGTTATTTTTCCAAATCACTGGCGATATGCATATACTCTGAAGAACTTTTGTCAACTTTAAATATATGATAAAAGAAAGGTGTTACAATTCGATATTTGATATCCGTAGAACATTCAAGACTAATCGTCAATTATTGTTTTTCACTCAGTTTCACTCGTATTTTGTATCCACATAATACATATGATTATATATATATATATATATATATATATATATATACAGCTTAATTTGTCATAATGTAAATTGTGAACAATTTAAAGTACATTTGAATATTAAAATAGCTTTAGAAATCAATTCTAAATTGGAATTTATGCTAATGCATAACAATACAACGTACACAATACATCGTAATTATTAAGTCATAATATTTTCTTAATTTTTATAATTTCAGATTGCACTTAAGTTAAATAAGTAAAATTCCGACATATATATTCAAAGTATAATTTACCGTATAATATGTTAAAACTTTACGAAAATACATAAATTAACATTTAAACCTACGATCCTCGAGAAAAGCTATAATTGCTATACAATTCAGATTTTGATATGTATATTTAACAATCAAACTGCACCGTGTTGCTTTTGTTGTAAATCGAGACGATAAATAAAAACGATAATATTATGTACTCGTACCAAGCTATATTGTTATCACAAAGCTATTATCTTGATAATTCAGCATTCATTTATCCAAGGAAGTTGAAATTTAATGGTGGATGCAAGGCTCGAAAGCCTCTTCCTGACTGATTAGTCTGGCTCCATATCTAGTAAATACATCACCTAGAACTCTTGACTCATTGAAATATCGGAAATATCGAAAAAAAAAATGAAAACAAGTAGCATTTCCTGGAAGTCAAGGACAATGAGAAGGTCTTTATTTTAAAACTCCAAATAACGATTTACTACTTAATCGGAGACCCAACAACTCTCCCCTCCCTCTTAATAAGCTAAATCAACATCTCAGGGAGCTGAAATTTAATTGCAAATAGGAAGGCCTGTTAGTGATTTTGGATATCACTACTTTTTTTCTACACAATACTAATTTAGCCAAGAATTTTTCGAGACCGATTTAGGAACCAGTAGTATTTCCTGGGAGATACAGACAAAAGCTGAGAGCTCTCTGCTAATAAGACGGAATAGATTTAAATCTCGAGAGAGATATGCCAACCGGACAATAAATGTGCTTTCGCCCATTGAGCCAACATCAAC
>JAFIDM010055281.1:0-11348 GCA_023159025.1 Thereuonema tuberculata | reverse complement strand
AAATTGTATTTAATTTTTATTGTAAGTTTTAATTTAATTTTTGTTGCATCATTTAAAATAATATCCAAATATTAGTCTTTGAATGATATTATAATTTGTTCATTTTTTAAATTTGTTATGTAAATATTTGTTATGGAAACTAGAGCTCTGTGCCCGCGAAGGATAACTTTCAGTCGGGTTGGAATTCCAAAATCCACCCTCACTTGGGAGATCGTAACGGCTAGCAGCCCAGGGATTCCCTGCTTAACGTAGAGTTGTGAAACGCCGCGGAAATAAACCGCTAACCCGGGGATATCTCTTTTATGGTTAAGCGCCGACAAGCGATTTGTTCTCCAAGGGGTAAGTACTTGAAGGAGAGACGAGTCTCCCTCAGAGGTTAAAGATCTCTCAATCCGTAAGAGAAGACCCCTACGTGTGTGGGTAGCTATTAGGATTACACATGCACCCTTCTTCTCTTTCTCAACTATTTCTTCTATCTTCTCGTAGTTTTCTTCCACTTTCTCGTCTTCTAATCCACTATGTGGCATGTAAATTTGCACTAGCACTAAGTCCAAATTTTTCCCTTGTAGTCTCACCATTATCATCCGGTCATCTACATAACGCACTGATATCACTGATATCTTTCACACATGGTCCCAGTAGTACACCAACACCATGACTTCCTTTACATTCACCATTTGAATAAAACATTCTAAATTCATCACTCACCAACTCACCACTATTTCTCCACCTGACTTCTGATATTCCCATCACATCCATTCTGTTTCTTCTCATTTCTTCCTTCAAGTTTTCCAACTTCCCCGCTTGAAGAAGAGTTCTCACATTCCATGATCCAATCCTCAATCTTCTTTTCTTCTGTCGGTTGAATTGCGTCATAATGTAACCTTCCTCAGTATCCCCCTCCCGGACATCCGAATGGGGGGATAGTTTATGTCCGGAATTTTTTGCCGAGGAAAGATTCATCATGCCATGTTTGCAGTTTTTCTTGGGAAAAGTAAATGCGGTAGCTTCCCGTTGCTTTCCGCACACCACTCTCTCTTTCGCATCTTAAAAGATCCCAGGGGGCCCCGCGTGGAGGTGAGGAAAGTGGATTTGACCAATTAGGCCCTCCGAACTTCACCGAAATTCACCGCAAGAGTTAAATATCAGTTCCATCAGGGTTTTGACCCAATCAGAGACCGAGAAATCCTAATTAGCCTTTGCCCCCCCTTTTTTTTGTAAATATGAATTTCTTATTTAACCAAATCCTTTTGGATATTGATTAAAACTAAGTTTGAACGTATCTTCTTAAAAATGAGCGGAAAATAATTTCATCAATAAAAAGGAATGTGAAGGGTCCGTGTTCCGATGCGTCTATGACATGTGCCGCGCCACACCACGTCATCAACACCGGAGAGCCCTTACACTCTTCGATAGCAATATTCTTTCAATTCTCTTATATACTTCTGATAACATCGTACATTTTTTAAGTGACGTCTTTAAACTATCAACCACGTTTTAAAATTCAGGTCTTACTTTTCTCAAACTTTCTGCCATCACAGGCTTTTTTCAATTATAAATTCAATTATTTACTTATGGCGATCTGCTGAATCACCAAAAACATTAGGGTTCTTCGCAGAAAGTTTGTTAATTTGTGAGTAAAATGAGGTAAAATTTTCAAAATAAGTGTAAAAAAAATTATCAAATGGTCGTAATTAAATATTTGTAACAATTTATAATCACTTACGAACACTTTGGCACATTTTAGAAAAAAAATTGAATGGATGTTTTTGATTTTTTCCGGTAGATCAGTGTAACAATGACTTTAGTCAGATTTTTTTCATTGTTGCGTTAATTTAAGAGAGTAAGCATAAAATTTAATATTATTGTAGTCATCTATATTACGTATTTTTGGTTTTGAATCATACAATTGTGGAATGGGTGGAAACTTTTACTTTGGCCGGATACTTTCACTTTTGGTTTTTAGGAGTTTCCCATCAAAGTTTCACTAAAGTAAATTGTATGATTGTACAATTGTATGATTCAAAACCAAAAATACGAAAATAGCCATATTTTAAAAAGAAAGCGAGAAAAAAAAGGTTTGCTTTAAATATTTTGTCCTGAATAACTATTAGTTAATAATTTCGAAATTAATAGAACTCGCTGTATAATAACAGAGTTTAGTATTTTAATTTTTTATTGTCAGAAAAAAATTAATTTTTATTGAAAATATTTTAAGTAACACCTCAGTAGAACACTTTTATTAAAGGAAATGAAGTTCATGAAAGGGCCTGTATTTCTTTAATAACATTTTGGATTATTAGGCCTGTATGGTGTCTAGCATCGGCCATCGGCGATCGTGAATTTTCTGTTTGCATCTCCATATTTCAAACTATATTCAGTTTGAAAATAAGGGTTTTACCTGGGTATTACTTGTTATAAGTGAGATTTACTGCTTACAGAGCTGTAACTAAAGCAAGGGATAACTTGAAGTTACTAAATAATCTGCAGTGACAAAGTATAATTTTTGAATATTTCATTTACGCGATTCGAAAAGAGTACCAACTTTGCGATTTTTTTTTCTAAGCTCAGGAGCAAAACACCATCTTGATTTTTTTTATCAGTTACCTTAGACCTTTTTCAGAGTTGGGTTAAAATCTCAAATTTTTAAATTTTGTCCCACATGGCCATTTAAATTTTTTCCTAAATGCTAACATGTTGTCTATTACTACAAAACTATTAGTCCTAGACAAATTTCATTTGAATTTTTGGATTCAGCATAAAAAAATACATGGGGAAAACAAATTTGGTTCCATTTGATTGATTAGAAGATGAGATATTCAAGGAAATACGTCAAAAAAGGGGCGTGGCACGAAAAAAAAAAACCTTCAAAAATTCATATCTCGGCAAGTATTTGACCAAAAAATCCCATATTTTGCAGAATGTCCTACCTTATGACTCTTTATATGCAAATAAATTTTCATAAAAATCTGTGATGGGGTGGTGAACTCATCGGGTTATTTGACGTGGAATGACCAAAGGCTTTTGTGAACAAAAATTAAAATTAACATAAATTTAAAGAGAGAATTTCTCTCTCTTTAAAAACGATAAAAAATACAATAAATAAAAAATACAATAATTAAAAAACATGAGTAAACAAATAGAAACTGGACAAGAAATGGTTATTATTATTAAGCACTAGATGACTTATTTGAAAGACAAAAATTCTGTTTGTGATGGATAATCTTCACAATGGGGTCCGGGTTGTGTCCGTTGATCCTGCAATGGTCAGCCCAGTCCGAAATGCTTGAAATAAGTCATCTATTGCTTAACAATAATCACCATTTCTTGTCCAATTTCTATTTGTTTAATCATGTTTTTTAATTATTGTATTTTTTATCGTTTTTAAAGAGAGAGGAATTCTCTCTTTAAATTTATGTTAATTTAAATTTTTGTTCACAAAAACCTTGAGAAAGTTTTAAGAGATTAAAACGAAATATTGGAAAATGTCTACAGTGTAGGAGTTTCAGAAGGTTATTTATGTGTTTATCTGATTTAAAGAAGACGAAGGATATTGATATACGTATTTTTGAGGGGTGTACTCTGATTAAAAAAAAATTAAAACATTTTTACACCTCTTCTGTCAACACGCTGTTTAATGGTCACAGGAGAAACTTCTAGAGGATACATACAGAATGGTAATTAATTGGTGCATAGTTTCTTCTTTGTTGTTGAAATTGGAATTCTTTAACAGTTTCAATAAAAATAAGTCAGAACATTTTGATATTGAAAAGGTTAATGTGGACTTAGCAGTAATTACAGCCCGTAAGGAACGAACGCTAGATGGGAAATACCATCTACATATTTATTAATTAAGGATTTTACTAAATTTTAAGGAAATATTTCGATAGGTTTTTAATCAAAGTAAATATACTTTTCAGATTACTCAAATTCTCTGATTCAAGTGCCTTTTTGCTAAGTTAAATTGTTAAAATTTGGTAGCTGATATCTCGGGCAATGTCGCACACTTTTGAGTGAAATTTTGCAAACTACTTCAAAACATGATATTCAACAACTTTATCATACCTAATTAAAATCGGACTAGCCAAAATGAAAATCTGGGCCTTAGAAATGTTCACATCTTGTTCTTATTCTTGTTACCATCTACTCGGCCGGCCCTACAGCCGGCTATAGCTATAGAAACCTAGAACTATGAATTATATATCTAGGACAATGGCACCTAGAATAATAGTTGATACTGCTTTTGATTCGTGCCCTCCTCATGTTCATTTTTTTATATTTTTACTGCTTTCCTAGGTATTCCCAAAAATGTGGTACCAGGAATGCATACAAGCTTAAGTATAGTGCTGATTTTTAGTTTTTATTTGTAATAATAATAGTTGGAAAAGTAAAACATATTAGAAATAACATTTAATAAGAAAATAACCAAAAATGATTTCAATAGTAATTTATTTAAAAGAAAAATTAGGGGATTTGAAACAGGGATATTTCAGCAGCAGTCGGCGACTCTGACCACTAAGCCAGAAGACTTACCATAAGTAAGCGGTTTACTAAGTTATTTTATTTTAGATCAGTTATAAATAAAAAAATGATACCATATTATCAAATATACTATTAGTGTTAATATTTAGATATGTAAACGCTAGAATGACTATTGCTTTATACTGATAAGATACCGTAGCTAGACTGTTCTGAAACATGTCTATATTCAAAACTAAATACAGTACTTTAAAAAAAAAGTGACAGAAATTGAAAATAATAATGTTGTTAGATTAAAACAGAGTTTCTCAAACCCAAAAAAGTGTCAACCAATTAGGGGAAGTCTGGCGAATATGACCAGGGGGGATAATTCCTGTAGGAAGTAGGTGCTGTCACCTTGCTGATGAATGATCAACAACATCGTAGAAAGCACGCAAGCACGTGGCGCCAACAGAAGAATCACAGAGATTAGCATCTATCAATTGTTAAAAAGACTCACTAAAATGTTTCCAGTAGTTTCTATTAGCAATAGGGATTCTAATTATCGTTGGTTTGCTTCTTAATTTGGCCAAACATATTATAAACCTTCTCATTTCATCCTATGTGAAAGTGTTGAGGTCAACATCTCACTGTAGTAAACAAAATGGCTGAAAAGACTGCAGTGCTCCCGCGGTTTATATGAGCAAGGGTGCTCATAATACCCTAATAGGCTCCTGCCTCTTCATATATCAGTTTTCAAGAGTATTAATAGCTTCTACGACCAAGCCGTGTTAACTTTGCTGAATCAACATCCCGGTAGAATTGTTACGGAAAAAGAAATTACTGAACTATTTGCCATTGTTTATAGAAAAGGTGCTACAATTCAGAATGCACAGTGGGATTTCAAAAAGACCGACATACATCCCTTCAATCCCATGTATTTTCAGAAGAGGATTTCATTGCCGCAGAGCTCACAGCTGATCCAAAATGCAACAACAGCACAACTCTAGCTCTTCACACAACCATCTCCTCTGGAAATTCTGTACAGCCATCATCCCTGGAAAATTCCAATGAAAGGAACAGCTGTCTTATCTCACCACCAACACCAGGATCATCTTCACCCCAACCAGGAACATCTACACAGAAAAGATCAACTCCACAATGCTCCCCAACAATCCGAAACTTGATTCCTATTCCAGCCAAATGTTCAAGGAAGCCTTCCACAAGAAAAGTGGCTCATTCTACAGTGCATCACTGACAGTACACCCAAATATACAATAGAGAATGCCAAGAGGCAGCAACCAGAAAAAAGAGCAAAAAAGTCTTCAAAGTCATGTGCTACGAAATCAAGAAGTATTGAACACGCAGAGTGTATTTTCTGTGGGGATATTTTTTCAATAACAGGCGGTGACTGGATGCAATGCCAAAAATGGGCTCACGTAGAGTGCAGTGATGTTGGTAAACGACAGAAATGTTACATTTGAGACTTTTGTTCAAAGTAGAATATGAAAGACAAAATGAATACCAGCAGGATTGGTTTCTACTATAATATATGCAGTGTATATATATAATATATATACTGTATCCTATTATTTTTCATTATATAAACCTTTCTCGTTACCATTTCTATCTGAAATTAAAGTGTTGTGCATTACATGTATTTTTAATATTATAAGAGGGTGTTCATATTACCTCTTGGGTATGCTCATATTTCCCCCTCATATTTTTAATATGAGCACTTAGAGGATCTTAATTAATTATTTTTCTAGACCAAAATTATTAAGTTTTCATTAATATGTATTTTATTTTGCAGTTATAAAGGAATGAATAGTTGAATAAAATAATATTTATGTTTGTTAATCACATGGTTTAATGTAGGATAACAAATTTCCTTAAGGTGCTCATAATCGCCAGACTTCCCCTACTATTTACAAAAACGTCACAGATGGTGTGACATAAAAAGGAAAATTATGATTCAAGTTCATTATAAGTTTAAAACCCTAAAATACCAACGGGTAAAGTTTTAATTTTCGGTTGTAGCTAAAGGAAATTGGGAAAAAGAATTAACTTGAATCATATAGTGCGCATATTTGCTAAAGAAGGGTCAGAAAACTGAGGTATACTCGCTTATCAGTCTGTTTTGTCGAATAAAATGACTGAAAAACTGAATATGCCTGTGGGAAGGTCCCTACAGAACCTTCATGGAAGATACCAAAATGATTTTATCATAAACATAAAAACAAAAATCTTTTTTACTAATAAACAGCCAACTAAAACGGCACCAATCAATAAATTAAAACAAGACGCAATAAAAACAACGTACGTTTCGAAGTATCTTCCCACTGGCTTCGTTTTCAAGTTAATTAAAAAGAACCCCCCTACCTTAAAATGTTCATCCCTTGACGGGAGTCGTTGATCAAATGAGAAATGAAGCAATATACCTTGGGACTTCTGGCTTAATGTGATCCCCTAGCGTGAATAATTAGAACCTGTGCCGGAAGTAATCGTCTGCTAAAACTAACGACGCTCAATACTAAACATTATTGAAAACTAGAAGCGATCCACTTACAAACCATACTCTAAAACGTTTGTGGTCGACAGATCCCGATTATAGCTTCCCATTGTTCTAATCATCCCTGACTCATAGAACTCACGTAAATATCTGATTTTTCTTTTTCCAAACACAGCTATATTGTTGGTATTTAACGAGTGTTCATTGTTGAGACAATGAGCGGCGGTTTTATAAGCCATATTACCTTTTTTGACTGCATTTACGTGTTCATTTTTTTCCAATACCCTTTTTGAGTTTCCAATATATAGGCATTTATTACTGCTAGTGATAATTGCTTGGCACCGGATTCCATATACAGTATAGCTCCCTTCATCTTCAGTAAAGATTCGTTATTCCAAAAATTATTTTTCCGATTGAGGAGAGAGTCTATAATATTTCTAGGTTTGCAAGCAATTCCGATCCCCACCGGTGTTAG
Source organism: Thereuonema tuberculata (assembly GCA_023159025.1). Lineage (NCBI taxonomy): Eukaryota > Metazoa > Arthropoda > Chilopoda > Scutigeromorpha > Scutigeridae > Thereuonema > Thereuonema tuberculata. The sequence goes on along the minus strand of JAFIDM010055281.1, from coordinate 3,903 downwards.
AATAGGTTTTAACCTTTTTACTAAAGCTTCACCGTATGTGATCGAAACATATTCAGGGTGTCTACAAAATCTGAATAAAAAAATTCCCTGATTTTTCCCTGATTTCATGAACAATTTCTTTTAAAATTCCCTGATAATTCCCTGATTTGTTCAACCAAAAAAAAAAAAAAAAAAAACGATCTGCTCAACCAAAAAATTCCCTGATTTTAAGTAATAATTGCAAAATTCCCTGATAATTCCCTGATTTTTTCCAGAATAACAAAATTCCCTGATAATTCCCTGATTCCCTGATTTCCCTGATTCTGTAGACACCCTGATATTTATCTATCCTTTTACGTTTTTCTTTCGTTGCATCATTCCCTTGATTGCTCAATTAATCAATGGGTTCATTTCATTTTTTTCTGAAATGCCTATCTTTAAAGAATCTCTTAAAAAAAACCTTCCAATACAGGCTCAGGGAAATCATTATTCAAAAAAATCCTTTTTATTTCTTCGCATTCCTTTAATAAAATCTGATTACTAGAGCAGATTTTAAAAGCCCTATCCAGTGCCATAGTCACCGAGTTTCTCTTGTAACATTCAGGTACCGAGCTATAATAGTTCATAGTAATAAGGGCATCAGTTTTCTTTCGATACACCGATGTTTCATATCCTAAGCCCTGCTTTTTAATACCTACATCTAAAAACGGTATAAATCCGTCGATGTCCGTCTCTAAGGTATACTGAATTCTGGGGTTAACCCCGTTAAAGTCACTGAGAACATCGTTCACATAATGGTTGTTAACAATAAGGAACGTGTCATCGACATAGCGACAAAGAAAGTGTACATTATGAAAAATACTATCAATTGAAGTAACCTGTGATTCAATGAAATCCATGACGCTCTCCGCGAGTACAGTTGAAGACGATAAGCCCAAGAAAATACCCGAGACCTGTAAGTAGAAGCGCTCATTAAATGCAAAATACTGCATATGGAAGAGGAGATCAACGAGTAGCAAAAGCTCCTTTACATTAATAAGGGAGCCCTCTTCCGTAACTCCATACTCCCGATTAATCTGATAAAGAAGGGCTTGATTGATAAGGGAGGGTGTGAGCGATGTATACAGGTTGGTCACATCCAAAGAGACCATCCGTGTATTAGGAATTGCCCGGTTGTTCCTTAGATACTCTAATAAAGGCTCACGGTTGTCAATCGAATATTTGGAGCGGTAATTGAGGGTCTTAACCTTCTTCTCAATAACTTTTGATACAACCATGATGGCTTTATTCCTACAGTTGATGATGGGCCTGATTTAGGAATTAGGAATTGATTAGGAATTGCCCGTCGCTCATTGTCTCAACAATAGACACTTTAATTAACTTGAAAACGAAGCCAGTAGGAAGGTGCTTCGAAACGTACGTTGTTTTTATTGCGTCTTGTTTTAATTTATTGATTGGTGCCGTTTCAGTTGGCTGTTTATTATTAATACATCGGCACGTTAAGTTTTTTATCTTTTTTACTAATTTTTAACTGAAACATATATTTTTTTAAATTACAAATACTTGCGCTTCCTATTAAATGTGCACACCAAGAGTTTGGTACAAGAACTAAATTTTCGAAAATAAGTTCATTAAGCAGAACCTTGCCCCTAAATGCACAAAATAAATGGAAATTCGTTAATTTAATTCTATTTTCATTAAACTGTGTTAGTCCACAAATCTCCAATGATAAGTAACCATTTTTCCAGGAACAAATTTGAAAGATAGCCAATTGTATTTAGAGACCTCTCTACCCAATAGAAGGTATTTGTTGATTCAGGATGTTTATATGCGCACTATTGTAACCTGAGTGGGGATAACTCAATACAATTCAACTAACTTAGATTCAAAAATACTGATCAGGAGAATATTTCAAGATGGCGGAAGCTGGGCCCAAGGTTTCCGCCAAGAAATATAAGCGCCTGATTTACACTATAAGAAAAAAAGCAAAATATTGGATATCGGATAATAAACCAAACGTCTCAATTGTTTAAATTATTTATAAACCAACAGTATTACTTTTAACAACCTCCAATGGATATCACAACTCCTTTATTAAACTAAAAACAAGAATACTTCTTCACCGATCCGATCTTAAAAACAAGTATTCTTGTTTTTAGTTTAATAAAGGAGTTGTGATATTGTATGAAGATCTCAGATTTTGATTGACTCCAATGGATATTTTCACTAGATCAAATTATTTTAGAAAATGTATTCCTATGTAAAATTATCAAAGACAAATAAATTCAGACAAGATTAAAGCAATAAAATGTTGCTAATTTATTACTTTTCCTCCTCCTTTCTCCTGTTCTTTTCCCTTTTCCTCTCCCTCTGACAATGAACAGACAATTATGTTATTAAAGTTTCATTGAACCCTTCAATACAAACAATGCAAAACAAACTCCTTTCCCAGGTGCACCTTCTATTAAATTAAAATCATACCCGAATCAAATGAAAATGCCCTCACAAATCCGCTAAAGATATCCTGAAATAACAATGTTAAAATCACATGTATAAAAATAATCCAAATACAAATATATGTTCTGAATCTAGCATATTTTAAGTTCTTATATACAGGGTGGTGCAAAAGTCTGGACCCATAAGCAATTTCTTATACAACAATTTATAATTTATATATAACAATTGATTTACTTATAAACAATATATAACAAATGATTTCCTATTTTTAACATAATTTTGTTATCATATCAAATGAAAATGAAATGGATTGGACGTCGAGGACCGGTTGAATGGCCTCCAAGATCGCCGGATTTGAGTCCTCTGGATTTTTTCCTATGGGGCCATCTTAAATCAGTGGTTTATGCTAACAGACCAAGAACATTACAAGCACTAAAAGATAACATCACACATGAAATTGAAACCTTAAGAGGGAATAACGCTATCTTCAGCAATGTGCAAAGATCATGTGTCTCCCGAGTAAGAAAATGTTTGGAAGAAGGTGGAAAACAGTTCGAACACTTAGTGTAAACTGTAAATTTTTTTATAATTACATTTTCATAAATACAATTTTGTAAATCCATTGTTATATGTAAACTATAAATTGTTATATAATAAATTGCTTATGGGTCCAGACTTTTGCACCACCCTGTATGTATATATATATATATATATGTAGATATCAATTAAAATTTAATGAAAATATTAACACAACCCTTTTTGAGAATTACTTTCTCCTTATTAATAATAGTCTGTGCGATGGCTTTCACCTAGTATAAACACTTTATTAACTCAAGAAAGTTCGTGAGAGTAATAATTGTTGCTAAACTTGTAGGAAAAAATACATGAAACACACAATATATATATCTTAGGAATCCCGGCCCCACTTCCGTATCAAAATGGCATCACCCTGTATAAATAACAAATCGTCTTTCGGTTGGAATAGTTTTCAACATCTTCCCCTTTACTTGTCCTATCGTTAAACACACACATTAGGTAGCTAACACTTGGGTTTATTTTTTAAAAAAACACAATTTCTCCAGTTTTAAGTTCGGTGAGGGGATTTCGAAGTCCGTCGTTACTTCCTTTTCTATTTTTCACTAAAATTTTATGACAAGCTTTGGGGTCGTCCATTAATTACGTGAGGTGTTTTTTCAAAAATTTGGACCCCCCCCCCTTCCACTTGGTGAGATTTCAAAAATTTTACCAACCAAAAAAAAAAAAACGAAATCTTGCTTTAACAACCAAAAAAAAAAAGAAAATCTTGCTATAATATATATTTTCTCTGAATGAAAAAGTTTACGTGAGATTTTCGTTAACCCCCCCTCCCCCTTTTGACCTCACGTAATTAATGGACGACCCCTTTCGGGCTTGCACACCTACGAATTGACTGTTCCTCCCCTTCCTTCTAGTAGTATTGTCCGAAAA
>JAFIDM010055280.1:0-11349 GCA_023159025.1 Thereuonema tuberculata | reverse complement strand
GATAGTAGGATGGACTTTTTCAACCTTCCTAACCTCAGAAGAAAGTGGAATATGTCCCTTTTTTAAATAATGTTGGACTATAACAGATTTATTTTTATCTTTTAATTCAAATAATTTCATATTTTAGGGAATACGTTTTTTGAGTGTCTGTTGAGTCATCCCACAATAACCTTTTTTGCAATTTATTAAAAAAATATTTTATCCGCTGTCTTCTTAGGATTAAAACTAATACAATTTTTATAAGAATTATATGGGTCTTTTAGAACATTCCATTACTGTTGATTAATTCTACTTAATTCTTATAATGTGTCCAAATATGGCATTATTGAATTACTTTCCATTTTCTTGGCAAATCAAATTTATAAAATTAATGATCTTATTGTTAAAATAAAAATTGGTGTTTTAATGGGTACCTCAGTAGGAGCTGTTTTAGCAGATTATGTCATGAGAGTTTGGGAAAAGAATTTTCTCAACACCGTTTAAAATGGCATTTTTTAAATATGTTGTTTTAAATTTTTATCCAATAAAAAGTAAAAATATAAATGATAACAATAGGTTCTATGGAACTGTACTTACAGCTTAACTTCTCGGGTAGTTTCAGAATTCTCTAGGGGTGGGCGAGTAGTGGTTTTTTGATTCGAGTCGAGTAGTTGAGCCAACTACTCGAGTATCGAGCCAACTAATTGAGTCGAGTTGAGTAGCACGGGTTATAAGTAAAAGACTTAGTTTCCAATAGTTTTTATTATAAAATTTAAGACAAACAATGTTCTTAACTCTAAGATATTGATTTACAATTATATAGGCCTACAAATGTATAAACTCGTTGTTGAATATGCTGGAATTTTTGTAATGTTAAGAATCGGGACATATTTATTTTTGGCAATGTTAAGAGGAACTTTTTTTACCAATACTGATATGATAAACATTACTATGCGTCGTCTGCGATGCTGTCTCGGTCCCGTCTCTGTCCCGTCTGCACCGACTACGCTGTTCGGAACAAAATAGATGACTGTTGAATTAGTTATTCTACTTATTGCGTGATTATACGAATTAAATCAGTATTCATTTAAAAGAATGGGGATTAAATAAAACAACACACAACTCAAGTATGTTTTTAATTTGTCAAACACATTTTTTGTAAAATAATAGCGATCGGCATTTTCAACACTTTTTAATTACTCGACTTGCGTTTCGAGTAGTTTCCACTACTCGCTCGAGCTCCGAATATTAAAAACTACTCGACAGATACTTGAAAACGCGAGTACTCGCCCACCCTTAGAATTCTCATTATCAAGTAAACGATAATACAAAACATGATGAAAAACAATAGCAGGTAGCAATATCTTTTCAGTGACACATCTATAGACTCGTAACCAGTTTTATGAAAAACTTCAGCATAATAACTGATGATTGTGAATTGGAGAATCCCTCTGTGATTTGGGTAAGGGATTGTACAGCTGTGAAATCTTTTGTCATTATATATAACAACTGATCAGAAACATTGAAGGCCTCCGCATGTTCAATGCAATAAATAGATACAGGTTTTCTTTACCTGTGGATGTGGAGAACAGAGATCCAGTGATTCTGAATTGGATTGTTGGTGCACTTACAACACTGAATGTTTGAAAGCAGACAGAAATTGTGCAGTGTTGATGTTAAAACTGAATCTCTTAACCCGTTTCATATCCTTGCTGAGAGGGCAGTAGAAGGGGATGGCAAGCTAAGTTAACAAACTGCATTTCTTAAATCCTGTTGTAAATTTCCCAGAAAGAATGGGATCTATTTTATTAATCGGCACTGATTACACCAGATTCACTCAATTGCTTTTGCTCATTGTCACAAATTTAATAATTTTTACTATGCATAAAAAAAGCCGTTCTTTAATGAAAAGAATGGCCAAGAATCCTGTAATCTAGTCATTGGAAGAGAAACACAGATATTAATACCTATTGTATTTATTCCTTGCTATTTAATGTGCTCTTTTTTTTTTTTTTTAACCTCTTTTCTAATGATTGAATTATCAAAGCATTAAAAGAACAAAAAAAAACAAACTAAATAGATTAAACCATTATCATTCATGTGAGAGTAAATTCATTTTGTTATTGTTTTATTATCCATGCTTATTCTTTTAATTAAAAACATATTTGTTACTGATATAAAATCATTTTCTTTTCTTTTTTTTAGTCAAGCAATGATAAGAAGTAGAATTTTAAGGGAAAATGGTAAATATTTACCAAAACAGGTTAGTCTTATTATTTTTATATTTACAATGGCTTTTTTACGCATATACACTAGTGGCCAAAATTGTGGAAACCTTTTAGAAAATTTGTTTTTTTCAAGGTTGCTGGCTCATAACATCCGTTTTTCTTAGAATAACACCATAACATTATAAGTCATTAAAAAAACAATGTAATATATAATGCAATTCAAAACAATTTCTGGAAAAAAAAATACAATTTGAAAAAATTATACAGTAAAACCATGATGAAATGTATTTTTAAGTTCTCGCCACTTCTGTTAGTACTTAGTCGGGAAATCTTTTGCAGCAATTACGGCATTACAAAGGCATTCCATGGAGTTAACCAAGTGATATAGTTCATCAGGTGTTGTAATATGGAATCAAGATTGAATTACAGCTTCCATTAATTGTGTTTTATTCCTTCTGACTAACATGATTCTTCAAAATGCGCCACAACTTCTCTATAGGGTTTAAGTCAGGACTATTACCTGGCCATTCTAGAAGTGAAATGTTATTTTCCTTAAACCACTTTTTACAGACAGCAGCAATATGGCAAGGAGCTGAGTCCTGCTGAAATAGATAGGTCTCATTATCGAGAAAAAGGTCACGTGCCGAAGGCTTTAGTTTTGGCTCAAGTATATCCTTGATGTATTTTTTGGTATTTAAAGTGCCATCAATTATACAAATTCTTCCTACACCTTTAGCTGTCATGCAACCCTAGATCATGACACTAACGACACGCTTCATAATAGGCACAATGCACTCGGGTAACAAATCTTCTCCAATTCTCCTCTTAACATATTTTATTCCATTGCTGCCAAATATGGATATTTTGGTCTCATTGCTCCAAATTACTTTATCCCATTGTTCTTTTGACCAATTAATATGTTTTTGAGCCCATTCTAATCTCTTCATTCTTTGTTTGAGAGATAGAAGGGGCTTTTTACTTGGAATTCTGGAATTTAAACCAAAGTCTTTGAGTCTGCATCTAATACTCCTTGCACTCACATATGTAACCCACGTCCTGATGATTCATTTTTAATTGAATTAGATTATGTTCTTTTGTCAATTAAGCTCATTCCTTTAATTCTCCTGTCATCAACAGCTGTTGTACACCTTTTCCTGCCTTTACCGGATGCATTGATATCTCTTGCATAGCTTCGAAATCCCACCTTTGGTTATATTTCCACCAACTTTTTTAATGATTTCCTTATAGATGTATCCTTCTTCGTGCAAAATTAGTATTTTAGTTCTTTTCCTAGGTGATCAGTCAAGCCTTTTTAATCTGTCATCATACAGTACTCTTAAACTTCGAACCCTCCAAAAAAATAAACAAAACAAAAATGTATGACCAACTTGATTAAACTCTTGACAACTGAATAGGACTGCTAATACTAACTGAAATGAGAGGCAATTCTTACTAGCACCTTATTGGTTTCTTGCTGTATCACATCAGCACATGATTGGTTTTCAGAACAATCACTCTCATTGGCGGGGCCTTTGAGAAAATTCACTTCTTTTTATTGAAGCAGTTGTGTTTTGTTTTTGGCTATAACTTTTGATTGTTTTGCTTAGAACTTTTGGTTATTTGGCTATAACTTTTTGACAAAATAATGATAATTCAATATAGTTTAGTTCATTACATTCTGCATTTAATTATGTTTCTAATGATGTATATATTATAATATTATTTTAAAAACAGTTGGAGTTTAGAGGCATGAAATTTCCAAAGCACAAATTTTCTAAAAGGTTTTCACAATTTTGGCCACTAGTTGTATATAAGTCTATCACAGTTCTTTGGAATCACGCAATTTATATTTGAATTTTCTGTATTATTTTGCAGATCTTTATGATATATTATAGACAATAATATATAGAGGTTAGTGGAAATTGTACCTAAAATTTCATGGCAACATGTTTTTAAAAATTTTAGGCTGTTTTTCAGAAAAAAAAAAAAAAAAAAAAAAACCCTCCCCATAACTCTGCTATGGAATTGCCCACAATTTTGTATAAATTGAGGTAAGTATTCATATGATTGTTTGTTACTGAATTTGTGAGAGGTGTATCAGGTCTGTTTGTTATCGTCTCAAAATGCCAGGTGGTAAAACATTGTCAAAAAAAGAAATTTGGAAAATTTATCTGTATCATGGTCAGGGCAAGTTGCAGAGAGAAATTTCTAAGCTAATTGGACGTTCTCAAAAAGTTATACGTAATGTACTAAGAAAAGGAGATAAATATAGTAAAGTTAAAAGAAAACTTAGGAAAAAGATAAGTGACCATGATTCTTGGTGCATTTTCTACCTTGCGACTAATGAGAACAGTCTGTGTGACAAATTCAAGCAAGTTTAGGAAAGAGCATAGAGAAGCCTAAAGAACCATCCCAAGAGCTATGGAATTAGCACAACTGACTGAAACCCATAAATCAGCACGACTACAGTGGGCTCGAAATGTAATGACCTGGAAAAAACAATGGAACCATGTGCTTTCGGACAAAAAAAAAGTTCAACCTCAACGGCCCTGTCAGGAATGCCTTCTATTGGCATGATCTGTGAAAGGAAAAGAAGGTTAAGTTCAGTAGGAACTTCGGTGGTGGATCTGTAATGATTGAACTGCATTTGAAGCTGGAGGAAAGACTGACATTGCAGTCATTGATAAAAGACTTAATTCTCAAAAGTACCAGGAATCTATATTACTAAAATCTTTTATTTCTCTGTCTGTCTGTCTGTGTGTCTGTCCGGCACAGTTTTCTGTGAGAATGAAAAACAGAAAGAATTTTTACAATGAAACATTCGCGACAGGAATCGAACCTGCAACCTTCTGATCCGAAGTCAGACATCTTATCCATTAGGCCATGGGAACTACAACTCTCTTCATATTGTTATTTTGATTTATCTGTCAAAACTGAACTGACTTTGACTGAAAAGGAACAATTGTAATAAAAAAGAAAGTAAAAAAAGAAAGAAGCGGTACTTCATTAGGTAGAATACTGAGAAATCACTATTTGTAACTTAAAAACCACTGAAAAGTATCAATTGGAATGAAAAAAAGAGTCAAGAAAGAAAGAAGCAGTATTTCCATTAAGTAGAATACTGAAAAATCACTATTTGTAACTCAAAAGCTAGAGTCACATCAAAGTCAAAAAACTCACGATGAATATGCGGCTCGTCAACCAAGATGAACGAGAGTGTCGATAAGATCAATCGAATGATAAGTCAAAGAATACAAGGAGAGACTACAGAGCATACAAGTGCAATAAAATTGACACTTCTGATAATCCATCACACGAACATCTCTATCTGCCCAAGTGTCTGAACGCATTGAATCTCAGCAGTATTCCTCAACATCGTTTGTTATTGAAGATTGGATCTCCAATAATATTGTTGCGAAACATTAATCCCAAGTTTGCATACTGCAATGGAACTCAACTTAAATGCCGTTCATTCAATAATAATCTTATAGAAACCGAAATTATAACACAACTCACAAAGAAGATTTTGTTTTCATCCATAGGATAACTATGGAACCATGCGATAATCTACTTCCATTCACTTTCACAAGAAAACAATTTCCAATCCGACCTTCTTATGCGATGTTTATCAATAAAGCTCAAGGACAAACTCTAAATAAAGTTGCCATATATTTGGAAAACGTTATCTTCATTCACGTACAACTTTGTCTTTGAGTCACAATTCAACAGAATTTGGTTATCTTCACTCTAAAGAATAGTCACAATCAATTTATCGCGAAGAATTTCGTATACAAGCTATGATCTTCATTTATCATCTATATCAACCAACGTCCATCTGAACATCTCTTCTTCAAATATCTATATCGAACAATCTGATAGCCTAGATTATTAGATAATTTTCACTATTTGTAACTCAAAAACCACTGAAAAGTATCAATTGGAATTGGATAAAAAAGAAAAGAATCACTATTTCTATTAGGTAGAATACTGAAAATTCGCTATATTTGTAGCTCAAAAGCCACTGAAAAGTGTATCTATATTACTAAAATCTTTTTTTTCTCTGGCAGTCTGGTGCAATTATTGTAATTTACAAAAATAGAAATAATTTCTATAAGTTATCTACTGGAATCCAACATGCAACCTTCTGCTCCGAAGTTAGACGTCTTAGGCATTAGACCACAAGGATTACATTCTAATCTCTTAAAAAACTAAAAATATATCATAGATATATGATTCACACGTTGATTCTAAAAGCACTCTCAGATTGAGAGAATATAGACATCAAAAATTAAAATAAAAATAAAAAAAACTTTAAAAATTTTTTATTTTTATTTCATTTGATGTAATTTGTGTGTGTGTGTTTTTTTAATAAATAACAAATTGTTTTCCGTTACATACGCGAGGCTTCCGGAGCGAAGCGACGGGTAGCCGACTAGTTATTGTACAAAATATGATTCCATTTGGTCCAATGATTTGTGGCAGCTCTTGGATTTTTCAATGCCTCATGCTATGCTTTAAAATCAACCAAGTGGTTTAAAGATCAGAAAATTGATGTTCATTGATCCCTATATGAATCCAATAGGGAACCTTTGGACTCAATTAGCATTTCTGGTATATCGCAGACATCATCAATTTAACTCCGTTGGAGAACTTAAATTGGTTATTCTAGATGCTTGGGTTGAAATTACAATTCTTGAGATAAAGGCTTTAGTAAAATCAGCGCTGTAGCTTTGCTCGATCTAGTTACAAAGCAAGGAGGCTACACAAAGTAACAGTCATTATTATTTTATTGTTGATGGGAAAATTCGGAGGAAAATTCGGAGGCAGTATTACAGAGCTAGAAATGAAATTATTTTTTTTTCTGAAAACCAACAAAGTGTGTTGTCATGAAATTGTATGTGCAAATTCCACTATCCTGTGTATTATTCTGTGAAATATTAAATGAAATTCAAAAAACCTTTGCCTCATTCCGTAGAAGTTTTGCAGTCTTTATATATAAAACAAGCCATTTTTGTCTAATAATTGAAAATAAAAGTAATTGAATGTTTACAACTTTATTTAGAACAATTTTATTGTATAAATTACAGAAATGAATTTTTTTGTGGTTAAATTTCTATGACTTCAATTATATAAAAGTATTAGGAATTAAAAAAAAAAATCACTTCAGAATACACATAATGGGAATAAAAATAAATTATATTTATGACAAAAAAATAAAAACCTGGACAGTTTCGACCTGTTTTTAGCTCTATAAGGCCATCATCAGCAGAATTCAAGAATTGGATCGTGAATTCATTTATACAAAATTTAGCCAATTAAAATAAAGCAGTCTGAACATTTTTAAATGAGACATTGTCAGGGAACCTGATGAGGGATGTCAAAAACTTTGTGGAGCTCTGTTAGGAGATACAGGTTGACATTCGAAAATCCAGCAACCATACCATTTCAGATACCATACCATACATACCAACCATTTCAGATACCATACCATTGGTTTCTGAAAAGTTTCACAGAAAGGGCTGAAAATGTCCTCCACCGGCCACAGTGCACGCAACACCACATCGTTCCATCGACTGCCGAACACGGTCGAAGATGCCAGGTGCCCGGCGAATTGTGTTGCACCCATCCACTATGTGATCATGCAGTGCGTGGGCAACAGGAACCGGTGTGGTGTACACAAATGCATTAAGATAACCCCATACGAAAAAGTCCAGAGGATTTAAATCTGTGGAATGAGCAGGCCATGCTATCGATCCCCTCTTCCAATCCAACGGTCAGGATAACATTGATTCAGAAGTCGTTTGGGTGTACGGCTGATATGAGGTGGCGCACCATCATGCATGAACCACATGTGACGACGAGTGTGCAAAGGAACATCCTCCAGGCATGTAAGCAACTCATTTTCCAGAAAATCCCTGTAAGCATCGCTGGTTAGCCTAGCTGGCAGAAACGCTGGCCCGATGAGATAGTCACCGATGATACCAATCCAGACATTTACGGAAAACCTTTGTTGGCGCCGTGACTGTGTGATAGTACGTGGGTTTTCAAAGGACCAGTGATGAACGTTATGAAAATTCATTATGGCAACTTTTGTGACGCAAGACTCGTCAGTGAAAATCACAGACTGTGCAAAAGTACGTTGAATACAGGGTTGCAGATACCATATGCAAAAGACCACATGTGGAGGGTAATTAGTGGATGACAGACCATATCATACATGATATGGGTAGAGAAGCTGTTCCTGGAGAATTCTGTGCACACTTTGCTTGGATATGCCAACTTCTCTAGCACTCTTTCTAGTGGCTGTTCCAGGATTTTCTGCAACTTCATCCAGTACCTGTTCTTCAATGTGTGTTGTTCTGATGTGTCGGTCTCTGCCACTATCGACAGTAGTGGTCATAAATGATCATGTCTCAGCCAGATAACGATGAATCGCACTAAATGTGTTCCTGGATGATACTGTCATTATAGAAAGGCTTCCTGGTACAGCCGTGCAGCTTCTCTGCAATTTCCATTTGCTCTTCTGTAAGTGAAATGGATGTTGGCCATTGCTGTACCTTGTAGTCATGATGTTTTCTAAACAAGCTGCAGCGATTCCTGTCGTCTAGAATGCATTCAACCAGACTACTCCACTTTTGTTGGGGGGGGGGGGGGGGTTGTCCACTTGTGGTGGTGGGGTGTTGTCCACTTTTGGTGGGGGAGTATTGAACATTACATGTCACTATTGCTGAGGAACACTTTAAGGACTCTACGATACAACGTAAAGGCCAACACCTCTGTATCGTTTCATCGTTCACATCTTGGAAATAATGCATTTCCAGACCCATGTTTATGTGACATTTATTCATTGTTTTGCATGATTGAATACAACCTTTAAGTTCGGCAGCACATTTCAGTACACCCTGTATATGCTGTATATTTTTTAACAGAAAATGACTAACTGTATAGTCCTTTAAAGAAAGAAAATTAAACACTAAGTGAAAAGCAAATGAAATTTTAATGTTCACCAACTAAATAAAACAGTTCTACAGAATTTTAGATCAACTGAATAAAATAGTTCTACAGAATTTTGCACTCCAAAATCCATGCAGGAAATCTGAAGGAACCGGATTATCGATGGTCGGATTTTTGAATGTCAACCTGTATTGAAATTAAGAAACTGGAACAATGGGACTTAAGGACTTGCAGACGCCATGAAGGAAAAAAAACATATATATTCCCACAAATATGCATGCAAAACCTTCAATACAGACTCATCCATGGTTTCAGCCCACGTCATAGAACAAAATCACAAACCTCTGTTCGACAAATCCTGAACATTTGCAAAAATACCTTTAAACGCAAATGTATTGAATTATTTTTCATTTATTACAGTTCATCTTACAAAACAAAATTAACTAATGAAGATATTTTTGAGTTTTTTTTCTGAATCTCAAGCTACAGCCTCATAATCTACACATCATGAAACCAGACTTATGTATCATGAACAAAAAAAGATGCCTTTCAAACCAGGACCATGCAAGCTCTACCTCACATCGAACATTTTTCCAGAACCAACAATGATGTTCCTGCCAGAAAGTCATTTTTCCCAGATGTCAACTGTTCCTGTTACCATTTTTCATTACCATCCTTGATGCTAATCATCTGCACACGATTATCCTACATTCCTCAATATTCCATACATCAAGAAATCTGTCGCCCTCAGTCCTCATATTCTACTGTTCTAGTCTCATAATCATTCCACTAGAGCTTCAATGAGGTTTTCACATCCCTCATTTAGGCACCAATCTGCTTTTTCCTTCACGTTGTCTGCAAGTCCTTCAGGCCCATAGTTCCAGTTTATTAATTCCAATATCTCCTACCAGAGTTCCACAAAGGTTTTGACATCCCTCACCAGGTTCCCCGACTATGTCTCATTTAAATATGTACAGACTGCATTCTTTTAATTGGGTAAATTTTGTACAAATTCATTTTCACGATCCAATTCTTGTGTTCTGCTTCTGCTGGCCTTGTGGAGCTAAAAATAGGCCGAAAATGTCCAGGTTTTTATTTTTTTATCATCATAAGTATAATTTATTTTTATTCTCTTTATATGTGTCCTGAAGTGATTTTTTTAATTCCTAATATTTAAATATCGCCACACTTTAAAAATTCTTTTTAATTGTAAATTATATAAAAGAAATACTTAAAAAGGAAATTAGTGCTCAAACAACAGTGCAGGGGCAAGGGATAAAAAAGGCTTTTGGAATGGCAGTGGAGAAATATAGAAATATGTCGTCCTTTTCTCAACATTGGAAAAAAAATATTAGATTCTGCTCTAATATTGGAATTGTTGTATCAGTCGGTTCAATAAAAAATGGAACGCTTTTGATTATCAATTAAGACGGAGTGTGTTTTCTCCTCCATTTTCTAAATAAAACGTCCAGAAATGTTTAGATGTAAATACTTATCATTGGAAAAACACTGAGAATCATCGTTCATACACCCTTTCATTATTCATTCTATTTATCACTGAAGTTTTTTCCTAATCCACTATTTAAAATAACAGTTTTTGTATCTTGCTATTCATGTATTCTAAAATTGGTGTAATACTTTTTTTATTGTTACTTTTTACTTGTGGAATAACACCCACTCATATGTAAATAAATGCCATGGATGTTTGAGGGTACTTTGATGAAATGTAATTCTAAGAATGGTATCATCACTGATGATCATATAAAGATGGTAACAGAATTAGTAATAAATAGAAACCTTAGAAACATCTTTACTAAAATTAAACATGGTTTTTGTGGCATATCTTGCTTCCATTCTCTCATGCCCGGTTCCACCATTGAAGTTCAGTAGCTGAGCCAAGTTCAAACTGCTAGATGAACGGAGATCATTCTTAAACCTATTGCGCCAACAACGTTTTGTGATAATCTCGGTTCAAAAGCATCGTCAACTTGAACTGCCGATTTCGGCCGTTCAAGGCGCTGAACTCTGTTCAAAACCGCTGTTCGGCGTTCGGCCTTTACTGATATTCGCTTGCGAATTGAGACCAAAGCATGTTTTCTCTCAACTATCAGAAATAACTTTTAAAAATGACAACTTTACATTTATTTAATTCGTTGGACAGTGACTGTGAAGAGGAATTTCAGTTGTT
>JAFIDM010055279.1:0-11351 GCA_023159025.1 Thereuonema tuberculata | reverse complement strand
AAAAAAAAAACAAAAAAAAAACACTGAAATACAATATTTTTATGAATTGCTATAGGATTCGGTGAGAAAAACAAGATTTTCAGAAATCAATACGTGCAAATGAATGAGTGGAAAATAAAAAAAAACACATTTTATACTTATCATATTTTATTTTCTTTTACTGGCATTAAAATAATCCCACAGTGTTGATTGATGAAGGTGCTGATTACTGGAAATAACTTTCTTTTCTAATATACTTGAGGCTTTAAATTCTTCGTTTGTTGCAACTTGAATGGATGTTAAGTACTGTCGAACTTTCTCCAGGGCTTCGATTGTTTCTGTCTTGTTTGGTGGGGTTTGATCTATATTCTCGACATCGCTATCCTCACTTGAACTGTTTTGATTTTCTTCCAAAAAATTCTGATGTCAAAGCTTTTACAGTCGCTTGTGAGCAGATTGCGATGTCGTTATCAATGTTGATAAATGCATTAACGTCATTGACGCTGCACCCTTTTTCATTTGCGATTTCCAGCAATATCGCTAATGGTTCTGGATCGATGATGTCTTCGCTGAGGATTTCTTCTGATCCTGCGTTTGCTATGTACCCTGAACGTCGGAGACAATTCGAAACACTTTGTAATGAAATGAACTCCAACTTTTGTGCACATAGTTAATCGTATCTAAAACTTCTCGCTTTTCGTTTCTATCCAATGCTTTTATCATGTCCTTTACAAGCATTTTTTTATACTTTCGTTTAAAGTCAAGAATTATCCCTTGAACTGAAGGCTGAAGAAGTGCAGTTACATTTGTAGGAAGAAAAACAATTTCGATCGCTTTTAAATTTTCGGGGCTTACTCGCTGTGAAATGAAATCACACTCAGTAGCGGTCCCCGTAAAGAAGTAGCGGTCCTTGTAGAAAATTCCCCGTAAAGGCTCGGCTTTCTTAGACTGAAAGGGCGGGGCTGAAAAGATACCAGGCAAAATTGAGAATAAGATGCTTTTCGCCAGTTTTGAGTGTGACGAGTTATCCGGAGTAGAATTAAATTTGGTGACGATTAAAAGAAGGTTATTTTACATTATTGTCTATGAGACCTTGTTGGGACCAAAGGATAACGGCGACTTAAGGGGAGTGACGACTTATCCGGGTGACGACTTAACGAGGTTTTACTGTAGTTCAAAACTTATGTTTTGTTGATACTGAATTACGGCAGTGAAACTTGGATAAATGATAGATAGATAACTGAAAAACTTCAAGTATTTGAAATATAATGTTGTAGAAGCGCCCTCGGGATATCATAGAAAAAACAATATTGACAGAGAAGTTTTATAATGGATAGGAATGGAAAGAATTTTGGTTACAGGTGTGATGAGTGCGGAGTACGTGCGTGACGTCACACGCTTTTTCATCTGCTCCGACACGAAAAAAGTGTAAGTGAAAAATTTTATGATACCATAAATTAATTTACAATAGAACTGTTGTATAGTGAATTCCCATAACAAAATAATAATGTCCACTAATGACTAAATGAAGTACAAAATAAACTGTGGAAAATGCAACCATTTGTTAAAAGAACCTGAAGTAAAGTGTCATGGCTGCGGAACGGAGTATCATGAGAAATGTGAAAACCTGGATTATAAAAATAAATACATGACTCCTTCTAGAATTAAATCTTGGTGCTGTAAAGCATGTAAAAATATTTCAGGAATAGGAATACCTCAGAACATAAGGAAGAACAAGAGAAGCAGCAAATACCAGCCCCGTCAACAGAAATGGAAAATTCCAACCTCCCCATATCAACCGATTTGGGACAAGCCTTCCTCAAGGAAATTAAAGATATGAAAGAAGAATTGAACAAAGTAAACGAAGGTATGAAATTTATCAGCTCGCAATATGAAGACATATTAGTGAAATTAGAAAAAAACATTGAATTCCTGAAACAAACAAATGATAGACTTAAGAAATTAGAAAATCAAGATAAAACTAATAAGGAAATAATAAATAATATGGAAAGGGATATTGAAAACTTAGAAAGTCATCTCCGTAAAAATAATTTAGAGATCATAGGCATACAACAATATTCAAATGAAAACCTATCGAAGGTAATTGAAACAATATCAAACATTCTAGACACAAACCATCTACTAAAAGATACTGAGATCTATCATAGATTCCCAACACATAACTATGCCAAGACGAAACCAATAATCATAAAATTCTGCAAACTATCTGCAAAAATAGAATGGATAGAAAAAATGAAAAGAAAAAAAAGTATTAACAAATAGTGAAATCTTCCAGAACAATGATGCTACAAGAATTTATATGAATGACAATCTCACAAAAAAGAAGAAAAAACTGTTCTGGCAAACAAAACAAAAAGCAAAAGAAAAAAACTATAAATTTGTATGGATCAAGAATCAAACAATACTTGTGAAAAAAGACGAAAACTCAACAATTCAAAAAATTGAAAATGAAAATGAACTTAGAAAAATTGAATAAGAAAGAAAAAAATGGAAGAGATAAATATGTATCCTGAAACTAACAACTTTAATAATTTATATAACTGGAAAGAAAAAAATAAAAATAATTTTGTCTCTTGTGATACTAACTTAAATCTTGTTTTTTTAAACATAAGAAGCCTAAAGAAGAATTTTGATTATCTTAAAGCAAATATAGAACAAGCTATAGAGTATATTGATGTAATTATTTTGGCAGAAGTAAATGTGACTTTGAAAGAAGTTAAAATCTTTAAATTAGACACTTTTAATAACATATGCAAATTATGTGGAAAAAAAAGGGGGGAGGATTATTAATTTTTTATAAAAATTATATAACTATTGACAATTGGAATTTTGAATCAAAATCCTTTGAAAACATAATTTGTAATATAAAGAAAAAAACAAAAAACTTATATCAAAATAAAGAAGTTGAAGCAACAATATTAGTAATCTATAGACCACCCAATAGTAAGAAAAATGACTTTATCCTTGAATTGAATGAAATTATGCAAGAACTCAATGAGAAAGTCAAAGACAAACACCCACTGATATCAATAGGCGATATTAATATCAATTTATTAAATAATAAAAATAACTTAATAATACAAAAATATATAGAAATATATAATAATCTTGGACTAAGAAATTTTATTTATGCAGTAACCAGGGACATAAAAACAAATATATCACATTCTAAAACATGCATAGATCATTGTTTTGCAAAAGCAAATAAAACTAATATTATTGGAAACATTATTCAAAATGATATATCAGATCATTATATGATCATAATGCAGCTTATGAACCTGAAACCAAATTTATTAAAGAAAAATGAAATGAATGTATATAACACATCTAATAGTATAAAAAACGAAGAATATTTTTTAGACAAATTACATTTAATAACAAATAAAGTAATTACATGTAATATAAATAATCCAAATAAAATGTTGAACCTGCTAATGAAATGTATTCATCAATCAAAAAAAATAATAGACATTTGAAAGAAATTAATGAAAATTATATGACAAATAATAATTTACGCTCATCAAAGATAAATAGAAATATATATAAAAAAGCTTGGATGACTGATGATTTATTTAATCATATTAGAGAAAAAGATAAACTATTTCAAAGACATAAAAACAATAAAACAAATAAAAAATATTTTGAAGAATACAAAATGAAAAGAAATTGCTTAAACAGTTATATAAGAAAAATAAAAAAAAATACTATTACAATAAACTAAACGAAAATATTAAAAACGAAAAAAACTATTGGAATATAATAAATTCTGCAATAAACAAAAAGGACATAACTGTAAATAACAATCTAGAAAAACTTATACAAAGAAAAGGATTACAAAGCACTCTTACTGAAATGGGAAACTACTTCACAAATATTGGTAATGTTGAAATTTGTAATTGTAATAAAAATCTCCTAAAAAAAAATATTACCCAGTCTCCTAATTCATTAGTTGTGTTTCCTCCTACAATAAATGAAATAACTGAAATAATCAAAAATATGAAAAATAAGAACTCTGTTGGCTTAGATAATATCATGGTAGAGGATATCAAAAAATTCAATCACAATATAGCAGAATTTATGACTATATTAATAAATAATATTATAATAAAAGGTATATATCCAGATAAATGGAAAATATCTAAATTAATTCCCATCTTTAAAAATGGAAATTATATGGATATAACAAATTATAGACCAATATCAATACTCTCAAATTTATCAAAAATTGCAGAAACCTATATTTTTAACACAATATATAATTTTATTGAAAAATATCAGTTAATAAATAAAAATCAATATGCATATCAAAAAAATAAAAGTACAACATTATTATTACAAAACTTAAATGAAATTATAAATAAAAACTTAAACAAAAGTAATTTCATTCTAATTATATATATAGACATGAAAAAAGCATTAGTCTTGATCACAACATATTGCTACAAGAACTAAATAATATTGGTATAAGAGGCCCAATGCTTAAAATACTAAAGAACTATTTAAAAAAAAGAAAATTCAAAATTAAAATACAAAATAAAACAAGTAAAATATATAATTTAAAAAAAGGCGTACCACAAGGATCTAACTTAGGCCCAATAGGGACCGTGCATGTAACTGGTGCTGCCAGTGGCGGCAGAAATTGGAACTATTGTAAGGAGAGCTTCTAACAATAACTTGCTTACGAAAGGTTGCATGCCCATTCTTGCAAAAAATTTCAATAATGGGCAAAGGCAGCATTAATTGCTGCGTTGTTGGATGCAATAGTACTTATAAAATACTGAAAACGTTCACTTTTATTCTTTTCCTGCAAGACCATTTGAATTTTTTATTTTTATTATTTGTAAATAATCTAACTTTTTGTATAATTACATCTTTACAGAAACAAAATTTTATATAATTACCAGTATATCTCTTTCAAATTGTTTTTTAGGCCAAATGGTTCCACCTGGGAACCAACTAAAAATTCAAAATTATGCAGTCAGCACTTCATTGGAAATGAAAAGTCAATGCACCTACTTCGTCCAAGTTATTTACCAACTATTTTTCCCAATGTATATAAACGAAAACAAGTGCCATTCTTGAGAATCTATTCGGCTATAAATTACTTTGAAAAAGATTTGTAAAAGTAGATGGGTAACAACAAGCTATATTTTAGAAAAGGAAATATGGCTGCCGCGTCCCAACAGTTGGGACTGCAATAGCCGCCAATGGAGCTGTAGTCGAAATCGGCCATCTGTGCACGGTGCCTATACTATTTCTAATATATATTAATACAATCTTTAAAAATTCAAAACATTCAAATGTTTTTGCTTATGCAGATGACTTACCATTAATAAACACAAACAAAAACTTTTTAATAGCACAAGAACAAATACAAAATGATTTTATAAGTATAATTAAATGGACACATGACTATAAATTAGCCATTAACAAAAACAAAACTAAATATATGATAATTAATTCAAAAAATAAAAAAATAAACATTATACCACAAATAAAATATCATGAATTCAACTGCATACACAAAAAACCAGAAGATATGAAAAACTGTAACTGTGAAAATATAGAAATAATAAATAATTATAAATATCTAAGTCTATATATAAATAACAAATATACTTGGCATACTCATTATATTCATATATTAAAAAGACTAAACTATTTATCATATTTATTTTATCGTATCAAAGACATCTTTCCAGTAAAAACAAAAATTATATTATACAAATCATATATTGACTCAATAATAAATTATGGTATTGATAACTGGATTTATATAAACAAAAATGAAATGAAAAATATTAACAGAATCTTTAAAAAACTACTAAATTTAATTTTTCCTAACTTTAACAAACTGCAAATTGAACAACAAAATGAAATTTTAGTAAATGATAAAATATTATTTCCTCAACAAAGAGTTATATATAATTTAATTATACAGAATTATTATAAAATATGTTATAATTTGCAAGAAGGCAATACCCCCTGCAACGAGAAGAAATAGACTATATAGAAAACAAGTCTTTGACAATCCAAAAAATAACTTCGGACTAAGAATTAAAAACAGACTAATTAATAAAATATTTGATCAATTTTCAACAGAAATGAAAAAAATTGAAAAAATATCTATCTTAAAAAAAATAATATATAGAGACATAATATTTGGAAAAATCACATGGGTCGACTAATTTGAAGAGAAAAAAAAATACTTTATAATTATTTACTTTACATTTATTATGTATTAATATAATATCAGCTTCTATCTTCATCTTAAATCCTTTTGAAATATTATTATTGTTTTATTTGTGCACTTAATTGAATATTATGTTAACATTATGTATATAGGACAATTTTGTAAATAATACCATTATAACTCTCAGCACATACAACACAGGCTTATAACCTAGTAGGACTGAATTTGTAATATTTGATGAATGAATAAAAAAAAAAAAATGAAAAGAAAGATGAGATTTGATGATTATATTTTGCCACATGAGATTTAAAGAGCTGGATGGAGAGAGATGCGAATTCTATCTTATTTTATTTAGTTTTCAAAAGCATGTTATTATTTATAGATACTGTATTGAAAATTCTAATAAAACTATTGCTGTCTGTTATTATATATATTAATTTCATGATCGACAGTAGTGGTTTTCAATTTGATTTGATTTAAAAGGTTCAATTTTACAGATTTTAAATTTGCTTGACAAAAGCTTTGAAATCCTAATGTTATTTATATAAATTATTAAAGATATAGCATTGACTGAGAATTACTATTCCTTCTTTAACGAACTGTAGGCAGGAGCTATTAGAATTCCCATGCCGATGTGTGTGTATGCGCAACATCTACTAAAGCATTAAACCAGGAATCAGAGACGAATAAGTATGCACCACGTTTGGAGACCCCTCCTCCCATGGCTAGAGATTTGGGAAAATTCCGACTACTGGTTCGATGCACTTCCAGTATAGGGCGACTATTTGTCGGGTAACAAAAGTAGTGATGAATATCTGAGAGAGAATATGGCCATCGACCCAACGTAACCACTTTCGGGACGAGGTGGCAACGGGACACTTACACATAATCTCTAAATGGTGCCAAAATGGGAGTCTAGAAACACTGCATAGCCTCAATGCCGGTAACGCTTGATACTGTACTTTAAAATTCCTCAAATCAAAAGGATTGAGAATATTATCACTCTTAAAAACGATATTGATTGGTTTTGTGTTTACTTCAAACCTTTCAATTAACTGGTTTTCACTTGATTTAGACTATTTGTTGGAACAAGATTACCCTGAAACAGTTAAACAGCTTTTCTTAAAATTGGGTAGATGTTTATTTCTGAAAATATCAGAACCGTTATTTTTGTACTTACCATCCTCCCCACAATCTCTCAAACCAACACTCTTCTCACATCCAACGTTAAGATGGTAGGACTGATTTCTGTAAAGTTCCTCAGAATCAGTGTAATGTACACTGATGTCCTTAAAATAAAGGGATCAGAACTGTTCTGGTTGTCATGTGAGGACAAAGCTTCTGCGGGTTCAGAAGGTCTTCCCAATATCATCCCCACACAAAAAATAAAAACAGTAGAACCAGTTCTATCTGAATAAATAAGGTTCAGAAATGCCACATGTGCATGGCAGCGTGGATCACGACACAGGACGAATTGTGTAACAGTTTAGTCACAGATTGTATAGTAGTGTGTCAATTGTTAGCCATAGCCCATCGTGAAGAGGCAGGCCCGCCACGAAGTAGAAGTGTTTCATGCACTGAACGTATCAACAAATGTCATCGCTTGCTTAAAGAGACGTTTCCAGCAGAATGGAAATATTGCCCGAAGCTGTAGCAAAGGACGTCAACTTGTCACCAGCCCTGGGGAAGACCACTATCTGTCGCTAAAGGCCAGTCGGAACCCCAGAAGCATGGCACATCACCTTGCCAGGGAGGCTGCAATGGCAATACCGGCCAATGTATCCAGACAAGCAGTATACATGCAACTTATCAGGCAGTTGATCTGTATACCTGGAGACACTGAGATGCATCCCTTTACGCCACGCTCACCGAACTGGATGCTTGTTATGGTGCACTGAACACGCACCTTGGACACAGGCACAATTGAGCCATGGCATATTTTCTGACAAGTCTAGACTGTGATTCACGATTGGAGGGAGCAAGGAACCAGGGCCAATCTTGCCAATATCGTCGAACACGAACGATACCAGGTTGGCGGTATGATGGTATGGACAGGCATTATGCTGGGCTCTCGTACATGACTCCACATCTTCGACAGAGCATCCGGAACTGCTCAGTTGTACCGGGACAATATCCTTCACCAGCATGTGCGACTTTTCAAGGGTGCTGCTGGTCCAGAGTTTCTATTCATGGACGACAACGCCCATTTTCTGCATCGGGCTTGTCTGGTGGATGATTACCTCCAACATGTGGTCTGCACGTTACCCAGACCTCAATCCAATCGAACATGCGTGGGATGCTCTCGAAAGATGCGTTGCTGAACGCATTCCACCACCACGAACTCTTCCCCAGCTGAGGATACCATTGGTTGAAGAGTGGGATGTAATCCCCATAGTTTGCTTGATACTCTGGTGTGCATTATGCCAGCACGTTGCACGTTGCATCATGCAAGCTACTGAACGCTCTTTATGTCTTCCACCAACACCTGGATAGATACAGCTTTTAATTAGTTAAAAGTAAAGTGCTCTCTATCAGAGTATCTAGTTTCAAATATTCTTTCGCAGTTATCACGAACACTGAATATAAAATCCAAAATTTTAATTAATGTGCAAAAAATATCAGTCAAGATAAAAAAAAAATAAAAAAAATAATAAGGTTTTCGTGTTTAAATATACTGCTTTTTGTAAAAAATGCAACACCATGAAGGAATCATCAGAATTAAATGAAATTTGCAGCACATGTCAATTATAGGATGTTATGCAAAATAGTAAAGTTTCAGAGCCACCACGCATGCGTGGCGTGCGCAGTGCCCTCTGAACTGATGCTGAAAGCGTATAAATAGAGGGCTGTAGCGGAACGTTTACAATAGTTATTGATTATTTGTTAGTGGCGAACGTTTGGTGAGACGCAAGTATGCCTCCACGATGGAAGAAGGAGAAATTCCAACAACTTACGGATGGTTAACGGGGGAGACGCCGACCAACCACATCCCACACGTGCTCAATAGGCGACATATCCGGCGAATAAGCAGGCCAAGAAAGAAGTTGCATGTGTTGGGCTGAACAGAAATCTCGAACAGTCTTTGCAGTATGTGGGCGTGCATTATCCTGCTGAAAGATAGTTCTAGGGATGCCTTGAAGGAAGGGAACGTCTTTGGACTGTAGCACTTCACGGACGTACCTGTTGCCATTGAGATTATCCTCAATTCGTAGCAAATTGGATCGTCCATGATACGAAATCGCACCCCAGACCATAACTCCGGGTTTTCGGCTACTATGTCGTTCGATAACGCACTCTGGAAGACAGCGTTGACCGGCATAGCGTCTAACACGAATGCGGCCATCATGGTCCCACAAATTGAAGCGTGATTCATCTGAAAAGACAACTTGGTTACAATCAGCTTGCCAGGTTCTGCGCTCATGAGCCCATTGGAGAAGCAGTCGTCGATGGTTTGCCGTGAGGGGGATCCTGTTTAAAGGCACCCTTGCACGCAGTCCACGGTTTAGCAAACGTCGACGAATTGACGAAGCCGACATTAGTACACCTGTAGCAGTAGACCAACGTGCTGCCAACTGCCTGGAGGAAGCTGTACGGTCATTCACCGCCATGCGGAGCAGGGTGTCGATCGTCGCACGCTGACGTCGCCTTCCGTCGTCCACTGCCAGTTTTTCGAGTTGTTCGGTGCTCGTCGGTACACTGCTTCCAAACTCGCATCACTGTGGAGTTGTGCCGCTGCACACGAGCTGCTATTGCGCGATAGGAAAATCCTCCATCTGAAGGCCGATAACCATCCCCCGTTAACCCTCCGTAAGTTGTTGGAATTTCTTCTTCTTCCGTCGTGGAGGCATACTTGGGTCTCACTATTTGTTTGCCACTAACAAATAATCATTAACTATTGTAAACGTTCTGCTGCAGCCCTCTATTTATACATTTTCAGCATCAGTTCAGAGGTCGCTGCGCACGCCACAAAGTCTGAAACTTTACTATTTTGCATAACATCCTACAATTGACATTTGCTGAAAATTTCATTTAATTCTGATGATTCCTTCAAGGTGTTGGATTTTTAACAAACAGCAGTGTAATTAACAGTTTCTTGTGGAAGCTATCACTTCAAATGAAAGAAATAATATTATTTCCACTGTGATTGTTATTACTTAATATCCGCTTATTGAAGAAATAATACATTATTTGTTGAACATTTCATTTTCAATATTCAAGAAATTAAATAATAAGGCAGAAGCAAGCTAATTAAAAAACATGTTTTCTAAATTTTTAGTCATAGAATTACGGGAACATACCGACAGTACAGACAATGTGTGCGACAGTATGAGCTAGACTCCGGCGATGTCCGGGCAATCTCCAGTCACGGTGCGCTAGTCATAGAGGCTGAATTCAAACCGGGTCTCATCATTGGCACCACTGGAATGTTATTTGACACTGCAATCTCTCTTGACGTTGCGTGCTGGTCACAGGTAGGCTGTGTAATGGGCGCCGCGAGCATAGATTGTGCTCCCGTAGTCTTCTGCTTGTAGTCAGGGTGGTCACTTTAGTATTTGTCACATGTTGGATGGTTGATAGCGACATATCTGGTGATATAACAGCTGCTCTGACAATTGCTCTATCTTTCCGTTCTGTTGTTGCCCCAGGCATTTCGCTTTCCTCTTTGTCACTGAAATCTGCCATTGAGGACCCATTCCTACCAGAATCGTATAATGGCCGCATCACTTCAACCCAAATGCCCAACGATTCATCGGTTTGTCCAACCAGCCTTATGTATTCCGATGGCACGTCGTCTTTCAAACTCCGTCATGTGGTCGTAGTGGCCGCGATTTTGGCAGCAAAGCATTCTTAACAGTAATGATTGGAAAACGCAATCAAAATCCACTGGAAGTTTTGTTCCTGAAGTTAGATTCGCTATTTAAATATCATTGCTTTGAGCATTACGATGCTCAGTTCCGTTGCACTGTAGCTCCGGCTATTTATTCATTGGGTGCCCATTTTTATTAATTTGTATATTCGGTCAAAAGGTTATTACATGCGAAGTTTCTTTAATATCGGATTATTTTTTCGGGGTGCTTTGATTTTTTTTTTGTCAAAGAATGTGTGTACAGTAGCACCTCGATTATCCGACACTCTTTTAACCGGATCCTCGTTT